>KZ142084.1:0-18130 GCA_002157035.1 Melampsora medusae f. sp. deltoidis
CCAACCCATTCCGGAACCAACTGGAAGAAGTAGCTTTTGGCAGAACACCCCATTACAAACTGCGCATCCTGATTCAAATACGGCCAACGAATGGAGAGCACCAAAAATTCGCGATCACCTGCGATTTTTTGGAGACAGCAAGACACTCAAACAGTTTATGATTGAGATTCATGAAGATTTAGATCACATTCATTTTCCCAACAATCAGGAGAAAATCAATTGGATCTCACGTCATTTCACTTTGCCTAATAATCAATCAAGCACGCAGATTTGGTTCATTGGTTTACTAGAACGGAACACCGACATGCAAAACTATCACAACAGTTATGGTAATTTGAAGAGTATCAAATACATATTGCCAACTTTGCGGAGCTTAGAAAATTTTCTTGAAGAACTTGTTTTCAAATTTGGTGACAAATACGAACAGAAGACAGCAAGAGATCAACTGAATTCATGCAAGCAAGGCAGGAGATCAATAATCGACTATAATTCAAACTTTGAACAACTGTGTTTTCATGTACAAGAATCTGAAGAAGACAAGATCATTCAATACATTGAAGGTTTACATCCAAGCATTCAGTTGGACGCAACAAGGATCAAAGGATGGGTAGAGGCAAATAGCTTACTTATAGTTCAAGAGATGGCAATCAGAGCAGCTGATATTCTGGATTTAAGACCAAGAGTAACAAGTGCTCACCCGCATCTCAAGACCCCAGGTGAAATTTACCAACACCCGCATTCAAGTCATCAAGCATCGCAGCGACCTATGCATCACACGACCACGACTGCAAAACCCAACAATGGTCCCATGCCTATGGACATCAATGTGAACGCCTTCTCGACAGAAAGGGATGGATCCAACCCATTTCCGGCCATTCGCAGGATTTGTGTGTCTGAAGGTTTGTGTTTCGACTGTTTGAAACCATATGATGAAGAACACAAACGCCAAGCAACAGCAAAAGGAAAACGTTCCTGCCCCAATCCATATGTCGAAGTTGAAGAAAAATTGAAGTTGTTTCGTGATTTTGTTTCAAAATCGAAATCAGGAGGATCCAAGAAAATGCAGAATACTCAAGTCTCAGTTGTGAAGACAGAACTATCAATTTACGAATCTCTTCCGGCCACCATCAAGGAAGAAATCAACAACAACTTAGAAGCATATTGGGCAAGCATCGGATCTCCGGAGTATGAAGTTGAAGAAGGTCAAGTCAGTGATAATGTTCATTTGGATGCCATAGGAATCCAAGCTGATCCCTCAAAACCTCGCCAATTTTTGATTCCACTCAAACTGACTTCCAATAGCCTACCAGTAGCGGTCATGGCGCTTGTTGACACAGGAGCCATGGACAGTTTTATTGACGTTGGGCTCACGGATCTACATAATATCAAATTGGAGTCGAAAGCTGTCCCACAGAAGGTTTTTGGTTTTGACGGAACGCAAGCTATGATGGTGACGAAGGAGTGGAAAGGAGCTTTAGAATTGACTGGAAAGAAGAATGGTTTGAAAGCGAAGTTAGGAGTGACGAGGTTGAGCGGCGGGCATGATATTATATTAGGATTACCATGGATGGAGGAAAATGAGGTTTCCTTGTTGATGAACAAGAAAGGAAGGTGGTTAGAGATTGGTGGGAGTGTAGTTTTGGCTGTTGTAGTTGAAGATGAAGAAGTAGAAGTGTTGGTTGTTTCTTGTAAGTCTCAAGTTACAGATCCTTCCACTTTCAATACTTTGAAACCACTCGTCAATTCCCTTCCCAAGAATCAAAAACTTCCACCTCCATTGGCCCCTTCTCCCCTGGACAAGTCCTTTCTTTCATCTCTGCCATTAAATTGTTTAAAGTACTTACATGTTTTTTCTCCACAGGATTCTGTTTTACCTCCACATAGATCTTTCAATATTGCAATTGAATTGAAACCCGGTTGTGAACCTCCATTTGGAGGATTATATAATCTTGCCCCTGATGAGCAAACCAAACTCAAAGAGTACCTCAATGACCAGCTAAGTAAAGGCTTTATTCGGCCATCAAAGTCTTCTGCCGCTGCCCCTATATTTTTTGTGAAAGTACCAGGAAAGAAAAATAGACCTTGTGTTGACTACAGAAGATTGAATAAGATCACAAAATGTGATAGTTACCCCATCCCCGTTATGTCATGGCTGCTGAATCAACTGAGAGGTTGTAAGTTTTTTGCTAAAATTGATCTGAAAGCAGCATTTAACCTTATACTACAAGTGGCGGAAGGCGATGAATGGAAGACGGCTTTTCGGACACCTCGGGGACTTTTTGAGTACACAGTCATGCCGTTTGGACTTGCTAACGCTCCTGCAGTATCCCAAAGGTTCATCCAGTGGGTATTGCGGGAATATTTAGATGTCTTCTGTTTTGTTTATTTAGACAACATTCTGATTTTTTCAAAAACGGCAAATGATCATGAAGAACATATTGAAAAATTTTTGTCTAAGTTGTCTGAACATAAATTGACTGCTTCTCCAGGCAAATGTGAATTCTTTGCTAAAGAGGTTGTTTTTTTAGGTTTTATCATTTTGACAAGAGGTCTTAGTATGGATCCTTTGGAATTGAAAACTATCTCCAAATGGCCTTATCCCCAAGACTTATCAGACCTTCAACAATTTTTGGGGTTTTCCAATTTTTATCGCCGATTTATAGCAAATTTCTCGCAAGTAGTAGCTCCATTGACTACTTTGACAGGCAAGACAGCGGATGCGAAGAAAGGCTTGTTGGAAGAAAACACAAAATTGTCATTTGAGGATCTACGTCATTTATTTTCTTCTGCACCATTTCTATTACACTTTGATTTCAATTTACCGCGTGTACTGCAGGTCGATGCTTCCGGTTATGCTTATTTGGGAATATTGTCTCAAAAGTCGAAAGATGGACAATTGAAACCAGTCGCATATTTTTCAAAAAAACTGACGGACGCCAAGAGGAAATGGCAGATACATGATCAGGAATTAGGAGCTATAGTAGCATGTTTTCATGAATGGAGGGCCTGGCTCATGGGAACGGATTGTCCAGTGGTGGTGTTGTCCGATCATGCAAACTTGAGATACTTTATGAGTGCACAATCACTGACACCAAAACAAGCACGTTGGGCATCTTTTTTAGGAGAATTTAATTTTGAAATATTGCATACTCCTGGAAAATGCAACCCAGCCAATCCGGCTTCAAGAAGATCAAACTTTGTTGAAGGTAAACAAGATTTGTCACGAGTGATTCTTTTAGGACGACGTGAAATCAAGAATTTCAAGGTTGATGTGATCTTTATAAATGATCTGGGGTGTTTTGATGTTTCTTCTTATATGCCAATCTCTGAAGAGCTGATGGACAAGATAGTTTCTGCTTATAGGACGGATGATCTAATCGCGGGGATACATCCAGCATTCTTGAGATTTGTGGAAGGTTTGTGGTGGTGGAGAGATCGAGTTTACTTACCATTTGCCTTGCAAAAACAGGTTTTCACAGCAATCCATGAATCAACTGTCGGAGGTCATTGGGGAAGTTTGAAAACTTTAGATCTGATCACGAGGTCTTTTGGTTGGCCAAACGCAAGGAAGGATATACTGGATTTCCTTTTGACTTGTGCCAGCTGTCAACAAGTGAAAATTGATAAACGCCCACCACAGGGAAGGTTGATTCCTCTACCTATTCCGGATCAACCATGGTCTACAATTGGTGTAGATTTCATTGTCAAACTGCCTTTATCTGAAGGGTTTGATTCGGTGATGGTAGTAGTAGATCATTTTTCAAAAGCTGCACACTTCATACCCGCAAAGGAGACATGGAAAGCTGATGATCTAGCCCAAGCTTTTATTAATAATGTCTTCAGATTCCACGGTTTACCCGACGTGGTGGTATCAGACAGAGGCATGACTTTGGTCTCTTTGTTCTGGACAAGTGTACTACAATTGCTGAATGTATCCCCGGCGCCTTCAACAGAGTTTCATCCTCAGACAGATGGGCAAGTTGAGAAAACCAACGGGCTTCTTGAAGATTATCTAAGACATTTTGTCTGTGAAGATCAAGATGATTGGTCTAGATTGTTATCTTTAGCTGAGTTTTCATACAATAATTCAATGTCTAGCTCTACAAAAATGTCACCGTTTTTTGCTCTTTATGGATATCATCCCAGATTCAATTCTCTAACAGGTTCTTCGGGAAGACCAAAAGCGGATGGGTTTGTCAAGCATATTCAGCAAGTTCAAGAGCGGCTAGGAGACAATTTAAGAAAGGCAAAGATTTCTCAAGCAAAATTCTACAACAAAGATCAAAGGATTAACGTGTAATACAAGGCTGGGGATTTAGGTTGGTTGTCGAGAAAGCACTTGAAGACTAAACAACCAAGCGATAAATTGGATGTAAGGCGTATAGGGCCTTTTCCGGTAATTCGCATGGTGGGAAATAATGCAGCTGAGTTGGAATTGCCTGAATCCTTGAGTCGAATACACCCGGTATTTAATGTCTCTTTATTAATGCCTTTTGTAGGAGATATGGACAACATACCAACGAGATTACTGTCCAGATGGGGAACTTTAATGGAACAAGAGGTTGTGAAAGTCAAATCGGTTTTAGATTATCGACTGAACAATCACGGCATTCACAAATATCTAGTACGAATGGAAAATGTGTTGGAATTAGATGTTCAATGGATAGCATTGTCTATGCTCCCACTCGATTTGGATCATCATTTGGAGAGGTTTCATCGTCTGTCACTGTCTTTAGGGAACGGGCCATCCGCACATATTTGGATAGCGCGCGCAAAACAACAAGTGGATAGTGTGTAGAATCTTCAGCAAAAGTTTTTATTTTTTTTCGCGCCAACCCCTGTGATGCCTAAACAAGCCACTCAAGATCTGGGTATGCAAAGGCGCGGTAAAAATTGTTTTTCTTTGCTCTACAAGGGTAGTCATGATTTGTCATGAATTATGTGAAAGGTCCTAGAATATTATATTACGTCATAGAAATAATAGTTATCATACAAAATAACGGTTCATTATAAAATAAGCTATACATTATTAACTACTTATAAAGATATAGTAATCTAGGAACAAGGTGAAGATGGGATTAGTAAAGCGTACCTGGATTAAGATATGATCATATATATATTATTGTACTTTACTCTATTATTTTTCCCTTTTCTTAATTGGAATAATTATCTTCTTTATCTTCCTTTTTCGTTTGCTTTCTTTTGAGAATCGACTCCGTCGAATTCTTTCATTGTGTTCTCTGATTGAGAACTTATCTCTTAAGAAAGATAGCCGTGAGCCGTATCTATTCTTAAGAATTTCCGATTGAAATCCCTTCAGCAAATCTCCGTTTTGAGTATAAGCCAGGATCTTACACCAGTGGTTTTTATCTTCCAATAATGTCATTGGTTATGGAACTATTTAACATGAGAACTTGATATATTTGAATTATACCTCAAAAGCCACATCTTAGAGACGGAGCAAGCAAATTACTTGATTTCTTTGAGCTCTGAAAGACTTTGGATGTATATTTGAAGAACCAATCATGCTCTAGATAAACCCAAAAGCATGAGGTCATAGAGACAATCAAATGCACATTTCTTTCAATCTTGGGCAAAAGAAGGTTAGAATTGTGAAAAAAAATAGTTTTACATATTTGGCAAGCAGATTTTGGGAAAAAAACACCCTTGTTTGAGCCACTTGACTCGAGCTCAAGAGGGAGGAACTTAGTTAAGTTTTGGGAAAAAACCCCGGCTGATCTCACGCCAAAAAATCAACAAATATTGCGTTTATATAAGTCTAAACTCTGGATGAAACCCTAGGGTGAATTTCACATTGTAGCTCTTTATAATTAAGCTCTAGGGTGAGTTTCAAGTTTTTTTGGGGATTTTCAGGCTTCAAGGTTCAGCAAAGACTTCAGAATGGTAGCCCAACCTTGAAAGAATGGTGCCCTACATAGTGCTTGTTTTGAAAAATGGGCGTGTCTGGGCCCCACTGGTGCATCCGGGTGTATCAAGTTCTTCAACTTTTGTGTTTCGCATTTTGAAGTTTCCAAATCTTGTATTTTTTTGGGTGAAATTTGTGATCCAAGCAGTTGGCTCAGCCTCAGGCCCTCATGATACGCTACAAACAAGCAGAAGCTAGTGCTAAATAGAATAAACACTGATCAAAACACCCTTAAGGTACCAAGTACATATCTCCTTAATGAGTGCTGATTGTGTAAGGTTCAATTAGAACCTTCACTGAGGATCCGGAATCGTGTCCGGCTCGACTTCTCACGAGAGCGCAGGAGGACTTGGAACTTCGTTATGGTTTCAAACTAGCTCCGGAAAGTCCAACATAGTGCTCTCAGAGGAGTCAGTAATGATCAAGAGAAACAACAAGAGAAACAAAGAGAGGAAAAGCTTGAATTCTCACCTAGCTCCGGAAAGTCCAACATAGTGCTCTCAGAGGAGTAAGGACTCTCCGAAGCCGGGCGTTGGAGAGAAGTATATAGTGATCCTGTATAATCCCATGAAACCAACCCATAGCCACCTGTCTACATGTGTACCCTTACACCCTCCCCTCCTAAAAATAATGCCTATCCTCCTCTAAAATTAAAATATCCTTTGAAGAAAGAAAGAGAAAAGAAACGCGCCCAAAATGAAACATAACAACGGAACAAAATTGGCATAACTCGCCCCTAAAAAATTTGACCATGACTCGTCCCTAGAAAGCTAAAAAAAACCGATCAAAAGAAAAAATTGAAAGTAGAACAAAAAAAAAAGGAAGAAAACGTAACACTATAATCATGCATCATTCACAACTTGAGGTCTTGAAGCGATCTTTGTCTTGTTTAAATAATAATATTTTTTTTTGGTTGTGAGCTCTTGATTCTTGATACAGCTGGATGTCATTTGAGTTCGCTTTGTTCGTTATACCGCACCCTGTTATTTAGGAGGCAACAAAGCTTGCAGCTGTTTCACAAAAACTTGGAACAAAATTGTATCAAACTCACTTGCGGGGGTGCTAGCGCATCGTCTGGACGCACACCCCCTTGTCATTTATCCTAGCGTGCCTCAATGGCTCCAATCCTGGACCGAGGGAGGCTGTTTTCGGACTGACAAAGTCATTCTCGTGACTGCAAGTAAGATGTTCGTGGTTGTCGTCCAACGATGAGAATTCGTCCCGCATTTCTGTATTGTTATTTGGAAGATAAAACAGCTTGCCAACGCTCTTCCGAACTAATGGGGAGAAAACTTTAAAAGACTCACATTGCGGGGGTGCTAACGCGTCAGAATTGATGCACACCCCCTCGTCACGATTCCTAGCATGCCCCATGGGCTCCTCTCGAGACTCTCCTGGGGTTGTTTTCGGTCGTGGCGAGACCATAGCTATGGTCGCAACGTCAGTGTCCAACGTACGCTCCGCTTCAGCGTGGTACATCTTGAGTTTTGAGATGTGAAATATTGGATGAGTGTGGTCGTTGGGTTCTAGTTGGAGTCGAAAATCCCTCCCTGAATTCAAAACCTCCAGTACTTCATACGGCCCATCGTAGCGAGCTCGAAGCTTGCTAGTACCTCGAGACTGTCCTCCAACTACTTGCTGTCTATCTGTACTGTCGACCATTACCCAATCTCCAATTACAAATGGTTTGCCCTCTCGCCGTCTTTCATTATAGTAAACCGCCTGATCAACTCTACTACACCACAGTTTGTCCCTCCAAGACGCCCACTCTGCTTGCCGTCTTTCAATCCAATGCTTGACGTCATCGCCATTGTCTTCCACTGGTTGCTGAATAGGAAAAAGTCGTGGTACTCGTCCGTAAACAAAATGGAATGGGGACACTCCCGTGGAAACATTCACTGCCGAGTTAATTGCAAATTCCGCCGCGGGCAAGGCCTGCAGCCACTTGCCATGTTTTTGTGATGTGTGATTACGCAAGATCTGTCCCACCGTTTTGTTGGATCGCTCACTACGTCCATCTGCTTGCGGATGATAGGCCGTCGTCAAATTCACTTTCACTCCTAGTAGTTCATGTAGACGTTGCCAGAACCTCGATGTCCAAGCTTTGTCGCGGTCCCCAATGATAGATTCCGGGAGTCCGAATATGCTTGACCATGCCGTGTATAGTCTTGACGCAGAACGTTCGGCGGTGTCGCGTTGCGACGCTGGGATGAGTCGAATAAATCCCGTCAGTCTGCACGTACATGATAGTATCATGTCATACCCCCCCACCTTTGGGAACGGACCGATGAAGTCGATGGCAATGGATGACATTGGGCTTGCAGGTACCGGCGAGCTTTGGAGTTTTCCAGCCACAGATGTCGTTCTGGCCTTGTTCCGTTGACATGGATCACAGGATCTGAGCTGCTCTTCGACTTCCTTCGCCAATCCAGGCCAGAAGAAGGTTGTTCGTAGTCGTGACATAGTTTTCAATGGACCTAAGTGTCCCAATGCCTCGTGTGCCTGAGTAATGAAATCGCGCCGCAAATTGCCATGTTGAGGTATGACTAGTCTTCCATCAAGGTACATAAGTTCATCTTTCATAATGCAGTCTTCACGTAATGGTAAAACCTTCCGAAGTTTGATGCAAAATTTATCGTGTTGATAACCTTCTCGAATGCCTTGGAGTTCTTCATCTCGAAGTCTTGCGCGCACCTCACACAAGGCTATGTCCTCGCGCCGCGACAACGCATCCGCCACTGAATTATCTGCACCTTTCAGATATTTAAAATCCAGATCAAATTGCGACAACGTCTCCAGCCATCTAGCTTGCCGCCTACTTAGGTTTCGTTGTGTGAGGAGTGTTGTCAATGAATGATGATCGGACATGACATTAACTCGCATGCCTAGCAACAGTAACCTCCACTTATTTAAAGCGTTGATAACTGCTAGTAATTCTTGCTCATGCACTGGGTAATTCTTTTCCGCAGGGTTCATTGTACGGCTTTCATAAGCAATAGGTGAGGCCGTGTCCCATTCAGCTCCTTGGAAAAGGGCAGCTCCGAGTCCATTACCACTTGCATCGGTAAAAAGCCAAAGCGGTTCCTTCGACTCGTAATCCAAGTTTCGCAGAACTGGAAGAGTGGTGATGAGACGCTTTATGTTGTTAAAAGCACGTTCTTCTGCGTCACCCCATTTGAAAGGCTTGCCTTTCAGAGTCGTGCTGGTCAGTGGGGTCAGAGTCCCAACATAATGCAACAGGCCATCGATGAATTTCTTCATCCACTGGACTGTACCTAAGAATTTCAATAATTGTTTTGAGTTTGAAGGCGAGGACCATTTTGATATTTTTTCGACCTTTTCATCGTCCGGGCAGACTCCTGCTCCACTGATTTCATGACCTAAAAATTTAATTTGCCGTCTGAACAATTTACTTTTCTTGATTGAGCAGTACAATTTGGCCGCACGTAAGCGTTCTAACACTTGCCGTACGTGATCTTCATGTTCTTCTGGTGTTTGTGAGAAAATAACTATGTCATCAATATAAACTACGCAAATTTTTCCAACTAAATCTCCTAAGATTTCCTCATTCCTCGCCTGGTGTGTGGCGGGTCCATTCGTTAATCCCATTGGCATAACAGTCCATTCATACAAACCCCAAGGGGTTTTCACCGCTGTCAGTGGGATATCCGCCTCCCGCATTCGATCTTGGAAGAACAAATTTGTTTGATCAACAACTGACCAAATTTTTCCAGTTGCTACCAAACGCACCGCCTCGTCTACATTGGGTAGTGGCGAGCGATCCTTGACAGTATATTTATTCAGTGTACGATAATCACATACCCATCTAGGCAGTTCTGATGGGTCTTTCTTCGGGATGATCATCGAAGGTGAGCCGTATTGACTATGAGACCGCCGTAAACGACCGGCAGCCACGTGCTGGTCCAGCAACTTCCTCCAAGACGCCAAATGCTTCACCGGATACCCAAACTGTTTTTCATTGATCACAACATGAGGGTCTGTGAGGACAATCTTATGTCTAACTTGTCTCTTTGGGTCCGGCAGTCCATCTGGAAAGGACTCTTCCGGCAGATCACCTTCCTCTACGGGGGGGAGTTCCGCCGGGAAAAGGTCTTCAAATTCTTTTAACACGGACATTTCCCGCTTGCTCAGATCGTGTGCATCATCAATCTTTGGAAGATTCTCAATGACACATAATAAACTATCCAGTTCAGATTGCATTGCTTTTTCAAAGATCACCTTGCTACTAGGGGTATGTACAACACATCGTCGGTGGAGAGAGACATCTAGTTTAAACTTTGACAGAAACGGGGATCCAAGAATCATGTCGTAATTTGATCCTAGTGGTGCTAATTTGAAAAAGACCGCTCCAAACCGAAGACTAGGGCGTTCGCATTTCAAGTTAGCCATTGCAAACTCCTTCAAGACTAGAGGGGCCCCCTCGGTTGGGATAGCTAAGCGCACCTCAACTGGAGAGATCAAAGGCCTTCGAGGTATGTGTAGTTCACGCGCCATGCGGTCCGATAACAGATTTGTCCCAGCACCTGAATCAATGAGTGCCCGAACAATTTTTCCGTTGCAAGTCAGCTCCAGTATGATTGGGGATACTGAAGATGAAGGTACGCACCTCATGTCTTGGGTTTCTGCAGCGTCAATCTGATTCACCATGAATTGGTCTGCCTCCTCGTAGGCAGCAATATCTTCAGCTAGGATGTCAGGAAAGGTCTCGACCGCAGCAACGCGAGCTGTCGTCGCGGGTGCGGTGGCTCGGCCGGCTGGTCGGTTAATCGGAGCTCCAGGTGTTGATGCTGAGTTCGCTGCGGTAGTTGGTCGTGTAGGCCGTGGTCCAGGATTGAAATCAGAAGGTACTGAAAGAAATCGCAAATTTTTCTTCGTACAAGCAGCGTTATTGCATTTCTCCTTGCAAATTGCACAGATGCCTGACCGGCGAAGATACTCGTGGTATCTCCAAGCATTATCAGCACGTTCCTCATCTGATCGTTGACGAGGAGCTACTGCAGGTCGAGGATGAGCCGGTGGAATGGCGACAGGGTTTATAACCGGAGCGCTAGGTCGTATTTTGACAGATCGTTCAGGTAGTAGACCGCTGTTGTTGAGAAACCGCCACATACCATCCGCCGCGTCCTTGAAGACTGGGAAAGAGAATGGCTCCTTCTGCAAAAGTTTTTCTCGATCCACCATGTCCCTGAAGAGTTGGGGAGCTCCCCAGGTGATGCACTGAGCCAGATGACGGTCATTGATTTGACCAAATCTTCGGAGAAGCCGGTATAATCCTTGAGCACGATTGACATAAGCGTCGAAGGCCTCTCCGGTCTTCATCTCCAGGCGTCGTAAGGAGTTCTCGGCGTCAGATAGCCACGCGTGAGGAAGCGTTCCCATCGCCATCATCCCCATCGCATCCGCCCAGGTTTGTCGTTTCAACTCCTCCTTGTTTGACTGATACCAAGATGACAATGCCTCATTATTCAACAAAGACCCAAGCAGCTTGAGTTTTTCGCGATCATCAACTAAATTCTTGATTTCAAATGTCTCCTCGATGAGATTTTGCCAGTGAAAAAAATCTGAAGGGTTGCCATACTTCCCTGTAAACTTCGGTAAGTCACTTAATTTGATTTTATCCGCTGTAATTGAAGTAGATATGCTCAAGTGTGATGTATGATGTTGTGACATGTCGACTGGCTGATCGCGTTGATTTGTAGTTGTGGTCGGGGCTGTCTGGGTTAACACAGGGGAGTAGATTGTAGCTAATGGGGAGGGACGAGCTGGGGTTGTGGCAAAAGCAACAGGTGTTGATTGGACAGGGTGTGGTCTGGTGCGTGGTTCGTTCGTAGCGTGCTCATCAGCCCAATCAACTTTGTGTCGCGCTGGCGGGTTAGGTTCGTTTCCAGGAGGCTGTTGTCTCGGCAGAGGTGAAGGTGAAGCTGGACTTTGGTTGACGTATTGGCTGAAGCTGTTTGAGCCGCTGGGGTGAATGGCTGCAACAGCAGGCGGCTCGGCGACGGCGGCAGGGTTTTGAGGCGACAATCCGCGGCTTCGTTCCGCTAACAACTGTCGTACCATTTGCTGCAACTCAGCAGTCTCCTGTCGAGATTGGTTCAGTTGCTCTGCTTGTTGTTCCAGGGTCGCGACTTGCTGTCTTAAGGCCCGAATTGTATCGGAATCCTCTTCTTTCGACATCGTAACTGTTGGATCGATGGAAAGTGTTGGCGCTGCCAAGCTGGTATCCAAAAGTTTCGCTGCCGGGCTGTTGGCAAGGTAACCGGGTGGGTGCGGGGTTTTCTCTAATCCTAGCAACTTTGTAAAGTGAAGATCAATGACGGTTTTTTCTGAAACTGAAGGCGAGATGTTGATCGGCGAGAAATTGAGCTTGGATGGTAGGGTTGGCTGCGTGACAGTTGGTTCTTCACTAAGAGTTTGTCTAGAACTAGACGCGTAAACTATCCGATCCGTTAGTTCAGCCGGCGAGCCTGACGCGAAAGCTTCTGGTCGCCACCGATAGTTAGGCGGGCGAGGCGGTGTTGGGCTTTTTGGTTCGACAGTTGTCTCAGCCTTCTTCTTGTCTTTCCTAGCTTGTCTTAGTAAAGCGTCCGGGTCGTCAAGGTAATTGTCAGGTTTGAGTGATAACGGTCCGGACATCCGATAAAACGGGAAGGTCAGGTCTGTCGGTGGTGATGCTGATAAGACTGGTTCCAGGAAAGCGACTGATTGGCAGGTGGCAGAATTTCTTTGAGGCAGAGACCGAGCGAGAACAGATGATGTCAAGAAGAAAAAAAACAGAAGTGATCGGCAGAACGTCCCGAAGGATTTGACAGAGTGATTGACGTGAGATAGATTGAAGAAAATTTTGATAATTGTTCGAAGTGAACAAGTCAAAAAAAGTGTAAGGTTCAATTAGAACCTTCACTGAGGATCCGGAATCGTGTCCGGCTCGACTTCTCACGAGAGCGCAGGAGGACTTGGAACTTCGTTATGGTTTCAAACTAGCTCCGGAAAGTCCAACATAGTGCTCTCAGAGGAGTCAGTAATGATCAAGAGAAACAACAAGAGAAACAAAGAGAGGAAAAGCTTGAATTCTCACCTAGCTCCGGAAAGTCCAACATAGTGCTCTCAGAGGAGTAAGGACTCTCCGAAGCCGGGCGTTGGAGAGAAGTATATAGTGATCCTGTATAATCCCATGAAACCAACCCATAGCCACCTGTCTACATGTGTACCCTTACAGATTGCCTTTTGGATACTTGTTCCTAAGTCCTGTATTGTCCTCCAAACCTTCTCATGTTGAAGTAGGACACTCAATTTGAGCAGAACTCACCAGTCCTTGCCCACTGATATTGAGCATGCTTGATATTGCTGCCCTTGTTCAGATAGCTGCTTGATTACACACTTTGTGTTGCTTGAAATTTCCTACAAAAGTCTCAACTTGATATGCCCTATTAGGTGTGGCCTCTCACACTGCAAAGAATCAAGAAAAACCCAGCCAAAAACTTGTATTTCAACATAGCACATGTGTTCAAAACAAGATCTGTTAAATCTTACTCAATCTGGGTTGCACACTCCAGGAGTGCCAACAGCAAGGCTGCAATTGGTAAAGTATATTTTGACTATGCTATACTGATAGGATCCTGGTATCCCCACCACCCCCTCCTTTCCACAGCTAGTGAAAGCCTCCCGTACCAGTGAGACAAGCTGTGACAGTAATGTATTATGCGGTCTTGACTCTCCAGACTCCTCCGTGCTCCGCACTGAAAGTTGTCTTGGTTGTTTTCTCAACATCCTCTTGGCTCATCAATTTGATCATTCAATTCATTCAAGTATTGAGGATGCCAAACATTACAGTCCATCCATGGTGGTCTAGTGAGGTTTTTGAGCTACAGAGACAGATGAGAAGAGAGACTACACAAATTGAAATCTCTTGATAGCATGAGTCAAAGGACATATATTTGAATCAAAAAATGCTGACTAGACCACCATTGATGGACTGTAATATTGAAGATGAGAAACCTTTTCCAGCTAAAAAGAGCTACTTGATAACCCTGAGTAAAAATGAATGCATCTAGCAAGTCACTCAAGACAATTCATTCCATCAGTGATTCATTTGATTGTTCTGGTGTGTCCATTTTTGATGAGTCTCACTGATTGATCTTCAATCTTGATTTGCAGTTGGGCTTCATTGTTGATTTTCAATTGGTCTGATCAATTGATTTTGAATTGGTCTTTATCTTCAATTGGTTGGAGCCCTTTGATTCCCATTGATTTGTGTCATCTGCTTATCCATAATCAATACTTGAATGAATCGAACAATCAAATTTCTCAGCCAAGGGGCTGTTGAGATCACAATCACAGACAAATTTCAGTGCAAAGCACTGAGGAGTATGGAGACTGCATAATACATTACTGTCACAGCTTGTCTCACTGGTAAGTGAGGCTTTCACTAGCTGTGAAAGGGAGGGGGTGGTGGGGATACTGGGATCCTACTGATAATTGCAAGGAATATATGTACTGGTATATTTATACTTATACTATGCTGAAAATATACCCAGTGTATTTGGATTTACCAAATATACCTGGAATACACCCATACAAGTTTTTGACAAGTTCTTCTAAATATACTGCAGTATGCTTCAATTATACTATACTATACTGCACTATACTATACCATGTTTGGAAATATACTATACCAAGTATATTTCAGGTCCAGTATAGCATAGTGGCAGCCTTGCTGGCAACAGCAAGTGTACTTTCACCTGCAGAGATGACATGATGAAAAGATTGAAGCTCAGATCAAATTGAGATCTCATAAAACCATCATAAGAATCAGCCTCTAAAGCTAGGTCAACAAGGATATGTTCCTCTTTCAATCAGCCCACTCCTTGTTCAAACTCTTCAAGATCATCTGGGTCAGAAACGTTCTGTTGCTTTTACTGGTGGGTCTTCATTTAACCTCAATCTTTTTGTTAGCATCATTGTTGACTGATTTAGATCTTGTGCTTGGGTTCTTGGAAGCTTGAAATGGAGTTCAAAGAATCAGATGAGGGAAGCCCCACTCTCTCATTATGGGGCTGCCTTGACATTTTTTTCTGCACAGTCACCCCCATCCTGAATTCAGAGGTAAACAAGACTTGTACAACTCTTTGCTTCTTGGTCATCAATAAATATGCCCAATATGAGAATATGTACTGTGAATGAAATCTATAAAGTCAAATACATACATAGAGTGGTGAGGGGTGGTATAAGATAAGAAGAGGTGATGGGTTTGGTTTATACTATTACTACATAGAGCCTTCAAAACATTTTCATCAAAACAAACTTGATTTCAACACTCCAACCTCAAAAGATATTCAGATCACTTTTCTTATTCCTATACATTCATTTATGTTACTGAAACCCACCTTTGTGTCAATGCATACATCTTCAAACAGATTACTAACACAACATTTCCTTGATGATCATCTAGATTCCACTTGGTTCTTGGGAATCAATAGTTAGCCAATTTGATCAACATCTTTCCCAGGGACTGATGAAATACAAAAGAACAAGATGTGCGTGATAAATTCCTAACACTACCAAACAGATCATTGATTCCTCATCCCAAATCATTTTGAAGTCAGGCCAATGATCCACAAGCAAAGAAAAATTGACTGAGCTCTTACATCATGCAAAGAGTCATTTGGTTTCCACACCTTCAAAATTTCAGATTTGTTCAAATTTGGATCAAAAAACACATGATCAGGTATAACATATCTAAATGTGCATACCAACTACATATATACAAATCAAATTCTGACAAACATTCAAGACCAATGAAAAACATTAAATACACAAATAAATCTCAGTGTGATTGGATCCAAGCTTAAGAAAAATATCCTGTTCCAATGCGTAAATTGCTCAGATCTTCTTACATCCGGCTTTGCTTTTTTGTGGAAATCTTCAAACATCCAAACCACATTTATGTTGTTTTGTGAAAAACTTAAACCTGTCTTGGTAAATGATCATTGGGACAAAAGTGAATGTCAGTTGAAAGTTTTGATTTACATTTTGATGCAAAACCCTCATCAGTCTTTTGTTTTTTACTTCCCCAACCCATTTTTCTTGGATAGCTGATTCATCCAAGAATACCATTCTACTGCCTTGCATATTCTATTAATGAATCCATCCTTGTGAAGATTATTGTCTTCTTATCTATCAGTCGTCCAGATGTTTTCATCTTATCTTTCACTAGTGTTACCAAGATATCTTCATCATCTCCCTTTCAGCTTAACAAAATGCTGAAATTCAACTTCTTCTCAAGCCTTCATATGATAAACATACAATGTAGACAACCAGTCTACAAAACTGAATTCTCAAGTACATAACTCATCACTGGGCAAGTATCCTGTAAATATCTAGAGGACCTCTCATATCCTGAGACATAAGTTTTGAATTCAGCTAATGTCTGTATACCACCTGGTTATCAAGCTAACTTGAACAAAGGTGGATGTACAAGGAACAAGTGGACTTAGTTAAGTTAGAGGATCAAGCAGCCTTCAATCCAAGTGGGTACCCAGATTGTCTAATTTTGAGATAGATCTCCATCACTCTAAAACCCTCTACTTAGCTGCTGGCAGGATGCTACAGATGTTGTTGAAGCTCTGGACCATGCTGAGCCTGTGCGTTAGTCTTGTCTGTGGTAAGAATACAATCTGAACTTGCATTTGTTCATGAAGGTGATACCATTTGCTCCTTTTTTAGAATTGGCCATACACAAATATATTCAATATGTGATAGACAATTTACTGATCTTGGAGATCTTGGCCCACAAACTGCGCTTGGTTTCAATACATATCCGATGTGTTTACACGAGGATCAAAAGACACGTGATGAGTGGCTCACCTATTTTTGGTATTAAATTCTTCACACTTAGCCACAAAATAATGTGAATCAAGCTTTAAAAGAAACAACATAAAGTTGAAGTAGCATAGAGACATGATGAAATGCATTGGTGGGGAAAGAGATTGATAGAACGACTATGCAAACTGATCGATCAAGGTAGCTCTCATTCCCTCAATGGCCGATGTATCTTGTCCTTGTAGTTTGAAGGCGGCTTCGATCACAGATACTTCCGTAGCTGTTGTGTCTAGTCTGAACACTCAAAGAAAAGACAATCAGTTTGGCGAAAGTTTTACAAACAGGAATAGAATAACTTGCCCTGTGAATGCACACCAATCGTTAACTACCATTCCAGCTCCAATAACGTCAGAACCCCGGTTTACTGTTCCAGCCTGTAAAGTAAGATATGTTGATTAGCTCATGGAAATTGGATTTTTGCCAAAGAAGAAGAAATAACTGACGACCAAGGGAACCTGTAGCAAACTACTCAGTTCGTCTTGTGCTTGAATAGTTGTTTTTGGGTGAACCAATGCTCCTTGATTAGAGAGTGCACAATACGATCCAACCAAGACGTTATTGGCTACGGTTTGTCGGAAAACTTCAACTTTGAGTACATCTGCAATTATCTCTTCTGTTTCTCGGTCAATATCTGGACTTCAAAGACGAGACACAAAGGATCAGTTTGATACAATCAAGATGATCTTCAAATCAAGACTTACTGTACTAATGCAACATAATCGTTACATGCAATCACATTTCCAAGTGCTGAAAGTCGTTCTTCTACACGCTGCATTGCCACTGAATCAGGAAGAGAGTTTCGAAGATGTTGAAGTTCCTGATCTGTTGTAGTTGCAGGAACTAGCAATCCATGTCGGTTACCTACAAAGGTATGTAAATCCAAGGCATGGTGATGTAAGTTTTCCATTACTTTGGGCATCGCGTTTATTTCGAAAGCCAAGATCAACAGATACTTACCGCACGTCAAACGTCCAATAATACGAGTTCCAGCAATAGTAGTGTGAATGACCGGAATCACTTCACTCAATTCGGATTCGAAAGTGGAAAAGAAATTGGTAGAACCAGTTGAAAGTGATGCAAGGCAGTAAGAGTTCGTCAAAGTGGAAAACACGCCAATATCAGATGAGGCTTCGAATCGACAACGGACGGCCATTTTGTTTTGATTGTGATTTGATGAATTGAAAGTTGAATAGAGGTTCAAAGTGATGTCTTTTTGATAAATTGGGTTGGTTCAATCTTGGCTGACGAAAAAAAAGTCAATGGACCAAAAAATGGGTGATCGGCTCATTGAATACAGTCTCG
>MWRK01029948.1:0-13335 GCA_002157035.1 Melampsora medusae f. sp. deltoidis
AAAGAAAAATTTTCAAGAGAAAAGTGAGAATTTACTTTCTACCTTATCTTTTGCTAAGGATGATTGACAAGTAATGGAATAGAGGAACTTGTTGAAAAGATTTTGTGAATATCTTTTCTTCAACAAGTTTCCATTGGGGGTATTGGTCTCTCCATACCTTTTACCCGGTACCCGACCTTTTACCGGGTACCGTGTTGTTTTGTTCCATTTGCTTGTCTTGCCTTTCCATGGAATTACACAGGTGCTGTCGTGCCTTTGGGCACCTGTAGCATTCCATTCTCCGGGGTCTCACATTTCTCTTTTTAGTTTGATTTGTTTTTATTCAATTCCTAATTCATACATTTTATTTCTTTTGTTTCTATGTTTTGTATTTTATTTCCTCTGTCTCTAAACCTGTACTACCATATCTAAATTACCATAAGCTACATAAAATTTAGTTACGTCGCGTGTGTGGGGGGGGGGCAGGCAGGCCGCTGGTATCTTGACGTGGTAGGCTCTCTGCTACCTATCCTTGGGACGTATTGTCCGGAGCCTGCGGAGAGCCTACATCAGTATGGCCTGAGGGCTCCTGTGTCGTCTCTCAAAACCAGCTTCTTGTCCCCACCACAATTCTCAAACTTAAATATCATCTCCAATGTTTGACTAACTCTTGGGTTTATGGTCACTTAATCAAACGGTTATACATTTCAATTTAACTCACTTCTTTCTTTTCAACATTCATCTTCTCCGCTTCCTCTTCACTCTTCAACGACATCAACATCTTGTTCCAAATAAACTTCACATCAATGACGTCTTCTTTTGAGTACTTTCTTAGGTATTGTTGGTAAGCTTTTGACTCCCATTGCCCTAATCTCATTATTTCTTCTAAAGTTACTTTGTCATTCCAACAAAAAGTAGCTCCTCTGATCCGAAAAGAATGTCCTGATAAGTGATGATTCTTGTGATTCTTAGCCCAAACTTGTTTATAAATGTTTAAGACTGCTGATTTCAATAGTGTAACTTGCTTTCCCTTCCCATCAAAGTAAGCAAACAATGGATCGGCTAGTGAAGAAAACGGATTATCTTCTAACACCCTTAACACCGCTTTATAAGGACATAAATACGACAGTATGCTTTGAATGTGTAAATATTGTATTTCACCTGGTTTTGTGGTCTTGGCGTGTCGTAAACCAAGTTTCAAGTAAGTCTTATCACCACTGAATAGTATATCATTATGTGTTATCAAATCCTTTTTCTTATCATCTGACACTATTTCCCCTAATCTAGCCATACCCCAAAATGCCACCAAAGCTATTGAAAGCACCAGTCTATCTCTTTTATCCCCTTTTGAAAGTTCTAACACCAGCTCCGCTAGATGTCTGAGTTGAACCAGTCCTCTAACTAATTTATTCAATTTGTTACACTTCGCATCTGCCACGCTAGACGCCTTCAATAGCCATTTAACTGTCTTATTGTTCTCTTCAGGAAAAGGCAATTGATGAAAAAGGTGCCACGCTCTGATCCCTGTGATGTATTTGGTCAGAGTTCCAACTGTCACTTTATGATCTTTGTTCACTTTACTAATTATATCATTTTCATCAAAATCTACATTAAATTCTTTGCCACCCCAGACAAAGAATCTCCACAACAAATCCTGACTTGATGGTAGCAACGTCAACCGACTCAACCCCTTAGCCGCTCCGAATTTCTCCAGCTTCGACATAGCCATACTATAATTCTCCATTGTTGCTTGCGACCAACTCCCGCTCATCATCTGTTGCTTAACTTCATTGTCCTTCCAATCTATCACTCTACATCCAACCGGAATAACAAATCGACCTACCATCAGTATAACTCTTGGTCTGTTTTTTTTAACTTACCCGATTTCATTCTTTAAGAAGCATACTAACTTCCTCTCGTTTGTCAACATCTTCACTTCAATCTTGTTGTATCAAAGTCCTCAAGTCCAGTGGGATATTGAAGACGACCTCCAGCTTTGAATCGTGTTTTACGTCAACACCTCTTGATAATTTATCAGCGTTGTTTTCGCCAGATGTTACCCTTTTTGCCACAATCAAACACTTCAAGGCTGTCAACTCTTTTTGAATCAGTCGCCACTCTTCATTCACTAAACAATGCCTTGACTTCTGATTCGTGATGACGCCTTTGGTAGTTGTGTTGTCAGTGTAGACGATGAAGCAAAGGTTTTCTGTAGGTATTAATTTACGTAACATCTGTAACCCCAATCTGATAGCCACTGTTTCCAACCACACAATGTCCCGTTTCTGACACATTTGTGAAATTCCTTGAGTTTTCCAGTTTTTGAGTAATTTGAAACTTGCCCACCTGTCACCAATCAACACCCCTATTCCATACCCAGTACTGGCATCACCTACCCAGCTAATATCTATTGGCTCCATCTCGGGCATCAAGAAGAACCTGTTGAACAATTCTAAACTAACCTGCCATTCATACAACTCCGTCGCTACTTCTTTCTGGACATCTCTAAGTGCACTGTGGTTAAACCAAGACTTGTCGAACCAATAAAGGTTCCAAAGGTAACTTTTCATAGTTGGAAGTATATAAGTCATGTGGATCAACTGTCCAAAGATCTTCTTGATTTCCTCCTTGGAGCATTTTCGTGACGGTGTGAGTTAAATTTTGATTTTATCTAATCTTTCTAATAACTTCTCGGCCGGTAATCAGACTGATTTTTCGAATCCGTTCCAAATAAAGCCTAAATACTTCTGTTTGGTCTTCCAGTCCACAAATTTTTTGTCGTTAAACTGTACACCCATGCTGACACTGACTTGTAATATATCCTTCATTTCCAACGGCTCATCTTCAAACTTAACAAACATATTATCATCGACCCATCTAAAAATTTGATGAACGTTGAACAAGGCAATGATGATTTCTTTCCGCGCGTCTGCTAACCACCCAAAGGCCCCGCAGCCTGCAACACCTCCAAATGGAATCTTTGTGTCAACCCAAATATTTCCTTGAAAATCCTTTATCGTCAGGAATCTCCATTGATGTTGTGCAGTCAAACCCTGCCTGTAAGCCTTTTTCCAATCTACTATTGCTAATAAGATTTTTCTCTTCATGTTTGTTCAAAAGTAACCTGACACTATATTAAAATCATCCCATGTCGTCCTAAAATTACTTTTATCTACAAATGAATTTACTAATGGAACTTCAGGGCACTCTGAGTTGTAAGTCGACTTCTTGATCCATCTTGTTGCATGATCGATGTGGGTTTCTTCTACTTCATCCTCTGATTCGTCTTCTGGTTCCTCTTCTTGCCCTGCTTTCCTTTTCTTTTGTTTTATCGGCTTTTCCCTAGGGTATGACAAATCATTAATCATGCATAAGGATCCATCATTATTCACCACGCTTCCCATCGGGTTTGACCGGAAGAAACCCCATCTCTTGAAGACTTCCTCGTGGCTAAAAGGACCAAAAATACGTCCCAACTTTCTTTTTTTGAACAGGTTCTTCATTATTTTATTGCAAACTGCGAATGCTGATCTATGGTTGTCAGGTGTGAACCACCTTAGGCCGTCGATTTTGTGTTGGGGGACTCCTTGATCAAAACCCTTTGTCAAGCTTTCCCAGACAGTTCTCCACTCCTCGGACAAACCACAGTCTTCCAGTAACAAACGCCATTCTTCCAATTTCATGTCCGTAGTTACTTCTGATGGCCACTTAACCAAGGTTTGTCGGTCATCTACCACATATGGATCATCTCCGTCATCTGGTTTAATTCCAGAAGAATCTTCTTTAGTGGAGAGCATGGTAATCAATACTTCATTTTTCTTTTTGACGACAGGTTCACTATATTTATTTCGGGCAACAGAACAACAACCAAACAAGATACACAAGTCATTACAATCAGCAAAAGTTCTCAATGTACTAGTGAATCTGTAGTCAAAAGAACAGGCATAACGATTTTTTTTCCAATATAGGATGTTTCAATGACATTTTAAGCAGACTAGTAGGAAAGGAGCGAGAAATCAAGAGATGTGATAACAATCTAACAACGTGGTCTCACGGGCAAGAACTCTACTTTCAGTACAAATATTTCATTTCTTTCTGGAATCTCTAACTTTTTTTTTTACTTACGTTGAACTTGGTGCTACACCTCCTACGTGTGTTTCTAAAACATCTTTCTTTTTCACCATAGATTTATCAAAGCTTCTGGGGCCAATCAAAGGGCAAGCTCCACCGCGACCACCTCTACCACCACAATGACCACCACTACTACCACCCCCTCTTCCGTATGGAGATTGATTGTCATAAAAGGTATTAGGGGCAGACAACACAAAACTCGATGAGTAGTGAGAAGTATTGGGGGGACCTCTAATATGATGGTTAGAATTTTGTTGTGAGTAATATGGGTTATAGTGTCGACCTTGATAGCCACGTGTCTTTGGTATTACACTGATGGCGGGTGTTGATACGACTTGATTTATAGGTAGATTTGTAACATTTGAAATGTTTGTACCGGTCAACATATCTGCTTGTGTGTCAATGAGAGCAGTCGGAGAGTCCCAGGGGTTGCTTGCAGGGTAAGTTTCCCCATTAATCGGACTAATATGTTGCATTGCCATCCCAAATGCGTATGGATTATCAATGTATTGATAATCACCAAAGTGTCTCGCATCATCTTTTGCTTGGTCTTGTAAATCAACGTTCAAAGTACCAACATCCGCCATTCCACCACACGGCAACCTATTTTCCCAACAGTTTCTCCTCTGAGCTATATCGTACCACATCGCAGGTGTCCATTTTCCATAACATTTAGCCTGAATCATTAAGACATTTGCTTTATGCGCTTTTAATCTTGGGGCAATAGGTGAGTGTTTTTGAGAATCTAATATATCGTACTTTTCTTCTTGGTACTTTACCATTAAATCAAGGCCCCTAAATCAAATCTAGTAGACCACTGATTATGCGTGAGACAATATTCATTAATATAAGGCATCCCAACATATAATACTACATTTGACAAGCAGCTGGTTTTAATTGAACAATTTTTCATGAAACCATGGTCTTGCAACAGCCAAACCGGGTCAAAAATCGAGACTGGCATGTGGGTATTCTTATTCTTCATGATTTTGTCAAAATATTTAGATAATGCTGTCATTGTGTTGTCTGGTACACTTCCATGAATCATTGTAGTATTAACATCTTGTTTTGACTTACTTGTTTCTTTTGATGGTGCAGTTTTGTCGACTTTTTCTTTTTCAATTGGATCATACACAAAGTCCATTAACTCCATATCACAAACGTCAGTATTTTCCTTTTCACACCAGAACTGATACTCCTCCCTGAATATCCTATATTGAGTATCATTACTTATAGCAAAAGCAGTTCTGATGTTTCTGATCCACTTGGAATGTCTGTGTTCAATATGAGCAGGTTCGTTTGTTGTGTCTATTTCAGGGCCTATACAAATATTCACGATTTCACAGCCAAACAAGACAAACAGGCACAAACACATCACAATCAGTTTCCTCTGGACTTTTTTTTTAGTTTCTTTTCTTTTGACCACACATTCATTCACACTATCTTCTGAAAACACAAGCAATATTCACACAAGTAGGTTCATTTTCAATCTTTCAACTTTTCCTTTTTTTTTGACGTAACACTCTTCTTTCTTTCTTTTTTTTTCAGGCCACACGTATTGCTCTTTTGTTCAGCAACCATCACATCTATTATTTCTCTATATACAAGACAATTTCATTTAAATTAATCAAATATTATTCAATTTCATCACTGCCAACCCTCACTAGGATTAGATAAGTAGGGATGGAAAAGGGGTGGGGGTTATTACTGATATAAAATGATGTTCATGATTTATCGTAAGGTTCTCGTGTTATTGGGCAAAACGACAAGTAGATCAAGGATTCAGGTAGAGTAAGGTAAAAGATGGATAGCAATGGGAAATAAGATAAAAATCGGGGTAGGATGGGATAAAAAAATGAACGGGAGATAAAATCAATAGCCAGAAAAAAGGTATGTTGATCTTCATGAAAGATGAAAAAGGAAGGATTACTAACCTAACCCCGCAATTCCTTCAACAGAATCAGCTCTCCCCTCACCACCAATTTCTTGATTATCTACTTGATCACCACCACCATCTAAGTTTCCACTACGATGAGCTGAGTCGTCTTCACCACCTTCTTTGCCTCCTTCCTCTCCTGACGCTCCGCCTTCATCAACTCTCCCTTCTTCGCCACTTACACCTCCAACCACTTCGTTCTTTTTCCCCTTCTTGGATGATCCTTTCGACTGTTCTTTTGCTTTTGCAGAGTCTGTTATTTGTGTCAAAGATTTGTTTGCCTGTGATCTTGTCATTATGTCCTTACCTTCTAGTCCGGTGGAATAATTCTTTGCTGACATTGTTATCTTTGAGGATTGTTAAATTCTTACTAAGATATAAAGTTCATTTTAATGTGTTGATGGTTATATTGAAACGTGTGTGTTGTGTAACAAGTCTTGTAAAGAAAAATTTTCAAGAGAAAAGTGAGAATTTACTTTCTACCTTATCTTTTGCTAAGGATGATTGACAAGTAATGGAATAGAGGAACTTGTTGAAAAGATTTTGTGAATATCTTTTCTTCAACAAGTTTCCATTGGGGGTATTGGTCTCTCCATACCTTTTACCCGGTACCCGACCTTTTACCGGGTACCGTGTTGTTTTGTTCCATTTGCTTGTCTTGCCTTTCCATGGAATTACACAGGTGCTGTCGTGCCTTTGGACACCTGTAGCATAGAATGTATTATTACCAGCATTATTTAATTCAAAGCCTTTCAAGAATAATTGAGATAGACTGATTAAATTACTAGTGAGGGACGGAATGTGTAGCACATTGGTAAAGGAGAGTTCTGAGTTGATACCTTTCACCACTACAGTTCCTTTCCCAACAGCCTGAATTGAATTACCGTCAGCAAGAAAAACGCTTTCGGAGCAATCGGAGTAGATTTTGAAGGCAGCCTTGTCCTTGAACATAGTCACGGAAGCACCGCTGTCCAACAAGTTAAGCACTTTGTCCCATTTCTTCTGAAAGGTCGCGAGTAAAAACAAGGTAAACGCAGGAGGAACAGTAGAAGAGGCAGAGTCATCTAGAGCAGGTAGAGTTATTAACCAAGCAGAGTTAGAGGCCAATTGACGATTTTGATTTTTCAAGTGTGGATGAAGTTGAAAGCATTGATCAGGAGAGTATGCAGTGTTGGGATTATACTTCCCCTTTGCACAAACAGGATAGGATGGATAACGTTTAGAGGGATTGTTTTGTTGAAAGTTGTAAGCAGAAGTATGAGATACATTAACAGAGACCTTCTTGTTGTTGACGTGCTGTTGGATGTGGTTTATAACAGAATTAATGGAGAGCTTTTCGACAACTAATTCAGCGCCATGGGTTATCATGGTCTTAAGATTTTAGTATTCATCTGGAAGTAAGTGAATAATGTAGTAAGCTATCATTTCATCATCAGTCTTGACTCCAGTAGCGGATAGATCATCCAAGGTTTTTCAAACGGAATTCATGAAGCCTAGTAAGTCAGAGCCGTTGCACGAGAGGGTGAAAAGTTGAGAGAACACTCGTCCTCTGTTGCGAGCTTTAGTAGATGTGGAATGACCAACAATTGTTTTCCAAAGCTCAATAGGATTTTTGAAATTGGAGTCGTTCACAAGAAGTTCAGTTATACGGTCACTCAGTTTAGATCTGAGAAGACCGGCTAGAAATTTGCATCAAATACTGTATGTGTCGAGCAGAGCAGTGTTAGTAGGGGTAGATTTGGTTCCATCAACTATACCATCAAGATTCATCATCATCACGTACGACTCTATCTTTCGATGCCATGAGGAATAGTTGTCCTCAGTAAGTACAGGTACGCTAGAGTGAGAGTCAGTAGACAAATTAACTTCTGAAACGGTGTTTGAAGTCATGATGATGGTTTGAGTGGGAGTAGGGGATCTAGGCAAAGAGGGTTCAGTGAATCCAGCAGGAAAGTGACCGGGTTAGTCGAATTTGGAGTAGGGTTGACCTGAAGGGTCTTCACCGTCAGACAGGGATTCTGGAGTGCTTGGAGTGATTGGGTTATCACTGGTCAAATCACTCATGGGAGTGACAGATTAAATCGAGATTGTATCTAAAGTGAACCTGGGCTCATAACCTATAGAAGGTCAAGCTTTGAAGAACACGTAGTGTTCTCAGTAAGGCAATGTGAGAAACACGAGTGTGATGAAAGCTAAGTACCTTTGAAGAACACAAAGTGTTCTCAGTTAGGCAATGTGAGAAACACAAGCGTGATGAAAGCTTAGTACCTTTGAAGAACACAAAGTGTTCTCAGTAAGGCAATGTGAGAAACACAAGTGTGATGAAAGCTAAGTACCTTTGAAGAACACAAAGTGTTCTCAGTTAGGCAATGTGAGAAACACAAGCGTGATGAAAGCTTAGTACCTTTGAAGAACACAAAGTGTTCTCAGTAAGGCAATGTGAGAAACACAAGTGTGATGAAAGCTAAGTACCTGGTTGGTACAAGAAACAAATAATAAGAATGAATGAGAAAGAAAACAACAATGTGTACTAATCATTCAGTCTTATAAGTAAAAGGAAACTCACATTGCCAAGGTACAAGTAAATGAATTCGAAGAACAACACATAAGCCTATGATGTCACAAAAGTAAAAGGTGCGTCATGGGATGATTAAGTATGACGAAGTGATCTTAAAGAGGAAGGTCATAGGTCATAGTTAATTATCTCAATGTGAACAAGATAGATTGAATTTTAACAGTTTCATAGCCTGGGCCTTAGTATTAAAGTGTGGATAGCGAGATTGAATATTTTTTTTGACTGTGACATTTGTACAAGATATGATTTTGGTGGATCTCAGCTAGTTTACTTTTGCGTTTATACCTATCTGGTATATCATAAGGTACATATCGTATCCCAAAGGAGTCCAAGCAGTCAAAAACTCTAAGGAAAAGTAAGATTTGAGATTGGTTCCACAAAGCCTAAAGCTTGGATGGATGATGAAACAGTTGATACAAGTAAATCTGAAGTTAATGAATCTTGGTTGTGTTGCAAGATCAATTACATTGTAATTTCTTCACAAAAACAAATCAACTTGTGGTAATAATTTCACTTGACAAATTGAATGAGATGATTGGATGTGATAAGGACAAAGATGATTAAAGATTTAGATTCCAACAAGAAAACTACTTATACAATGTTGTTTGAATGAGAGAAAAGATGCATATAGAGTAGGTGAAAGAGGGTATACAATAACATGGATATGATTGATAAAAACCCCAAAAGTAAAACAGGATAGAAAATTTATGTGTTGAAACCTGATTTGAATCCAACTAAGAGTTTCCTCAGATTGGATTCAAGTCTGATACCTGCTCTACCAAGCAAATCATACAAGGATGAATGATTGCTAGTAAAACTAAGGATAAGAAGATGGGAAAAAAACAATGATCAACAATCAAACATGTTTTCCTATCAAGAGTTTGAACAAAGATAACTTACCTCATCCAATGAGCAGATCTACAATGGATATGTATCACAGGTGAAGGAATTGATGTAGTTGGTTTTAAATTCAAAAATTGACGGATCAAGAGCAATTTAGTGGGGAATCTCCCAAAATCTGGTTGTTCCCAATATTTTTTTTTTAATTGAATGTATTTAAAGTGCGATACCTGGCCCTAGGGCATAAGAACACACTGTGACAGTTTGAACGGATAAGCTATGACAAGATGTAGCCCTGTGATGCGACTATACATGGCTTTGGGACATGGTGAGTTCCCGGTGCAGCGCGATGTGAGAGATAAAAAGAAAAAGCAGAAAGAAAACAGATGCATATAGCTGAGAGAAAACATAAAGCAGAGAAAGGGAGAGAAACATATAGCGCTCATGGCGTTCGGGCGGTTGCTAAGCAGTAGCGGTGCAGGGTTAAGCACGGACAAGGATTCGACGGAATCTCCCTACGCCAGATGGCCAGTGCTGGTCAGACACTCTTAGGCGCCGGGGTGATGTCCCTGTGGTCATTGAAGACATCTTTTGAGTCGGAGGTGGTAGTTGACGGGAATACTCCGCGTCCTCCAAGTCTTTGCTTTTCCCTTTCCCATTCCTGGCTCCGTACCCTTCGGACACAAAGAGGAAGTAAAAAAAGAAAAAGATAACGGAGACGGAAAGCGAGAGAAATTGGTGATAAAAAAAAGAGGGAAAGGCGTGAGAGTGTGTGTTATGGTTGAGTTCGGGATGGTCAAGGAGTGGGTGAAGCTAAGTTGGTCTTGAGAAGAGGTGATAGATGTTTCGGTGTTTGTGGGGTGATTGTCTTGTGGTGAATTTTCTTGGGGTAATTTATTGAGGTGATTTATTGAGGTGATGTCTTGAGGTGATTTCTTGAGGTGATTTCTTGAGGTGGTTTCTTGAGGTGATGTTCTTGAGATGGTTGGTTTGTCTTGAGCGAGGTTGTCTTGATGTAAATTGGTCAAGCGTGGTTGTGGGGCGAGGTCGGTTAGGTGGGTATATTTGTGATTTGTCGTAGAGAAGGGAGTGCAAACAAGCAAGGTTGAGAGTTTTCCGGCGAAGAAGTTGGGGATCGAGTTTGTGGGGTTGGAAGGCAACGGCGTCGGCGAGGGTGGGGTTGCCGGTGAGGCTGCCTCGGGTGTGCATTGTTGAGGCGATGGGCTGGGCAAGCTGTGTGTGGCTGGGGGGTTGAGCGAGCGGTTCTTGGTTGGGGGGCTGGGATGTAACGCTGGTTTCTGGATTTGTGGAATCTGAAGGACTGGCGACCAAAGTCTGCGACCTCCTTGAAGATGGCTGGATGTGTGAGAATAGCGACTCGGTTGTGTGCTATCTGGAGTTTGCTGGCCGCTTTGAGGAGAACCCGGCAAATGCCTACATATTTCCTACAAGTCGTTATTAGATGATCAACGTTTTCAAGCTGTGAGCATAAGGCACAGTTGGGTGAGTCGAGCTTTTTAAAAAGGAACAAATATCCGTTTAGGGGACAATGGCCAGACCGGACCTGTGCCACAAAAGTGGCGTCCGGCCTGCTGAGTTTGCTCAGGGCCTGAAGCGTTTCCGAGGGGTTGTATGCCCCCATGAGTCGTTTCAGCTCGTCCGGGGTTGGTGTCCTCCTGGAGGCGTCTTGAAGGTTGTCTTTGATTTTCTTTTTCACTATTGAGGTGTTGGGGGGGTCTGCAATGACTTGTGGTAACCCCGCCGCCGCTTTTGCTGCCGCATTGGCGATTTCGGATCCTGGGATACCTGGTCTAGCAGGGCCCCAAATGAGTGATACTAAAGAGTCAGTAAAAGTGGTCAGTAGTTTAGTCAGGCTGTTCCTGATGCGAGCACAGGTTGCCAGCCCGGGTTTGGATCTCAAAGGGTCAGTGATGTCCTTGATGGCCTGTTGGCCGTCGGTAAAAAACCAAAAATATTTGGTAGTCCTTGGTGCCCTGGAACGTGCATTCGCAATAGCGAGTTCCAGGCCAACTAGCTCAGCGTGATGGGGGGTGTGGTTGTTGGCGTCCCCTACTCGGATTTGGAGAGGTGATGATTGATCTGGGTGGAGGAGGTTCAGAATCAGCGCAGCTGCTCCTGCTCCCTTGGTTGGGATGTGAGAGCCATTGCTAAACAACACTACGGTGTGGGGCGGGGGTTCTTGGATATTGGTGTTGACAAAGGCTGTTGCTTCCTCTTTTGAGGGATGAATGACACCTGTGATTCTCTGGTGAGGCATTGGGGAGGACCTGCATCTGGTGGCAGAGGCTGTCCTTGTGAGCTAGGGCGTGGTGAATAGAGGACCTGTGAGTCTTCCTGTTTCGCTTGAAAATTGATTTGACAAGTTTGGCTGCCGGGTTAGTGTCTGGAAGTTCGAGTAACCGTAAGATCGCGGTGTCTGTTTTGGCGTCCAGCCAGAAGTGGGCTGGCGCCAAGTTAGTGTCGTGTCGGAGGAAGGGGGTTGGGTGTGTCCTGAAGACGCTCAAGGCAAATCGGTAGGCAATTTTGTCTATTCGTTGGATCTTGCTGGCCGGACCTGTTGACCTGCCAAAGGTATGCCACACCGCACAGGCGTAGTCTCCACGGGAGTGGATCAGTGAGGCGGTTAGTTGGAGATAGTGCTTTAGCGGGACGCCCCATCCCGTTTGTGCGAGGCCTGCTAGTTGGTTGGCCACCTTGGTGCCTTTGGCAATCTGTGCGGTAACGTGAGCTGAGAATCTTAGTTTGGGGTCAATTAAAACACCTAGCCACTTTATTATTGGTTGTGGAGTGAGCTCCACATCTCCAAGCTGGAGCGTAGGCGCCACTACTGGCGGTTTTTTGTGGGATAGAACCATCCACTGGCTCTTAGCGCGGTCAAAAGCCGCGCCGTACTTGCTGCCCCACGCGAGTTCTCGATCTGCCAAGACTTGGAGTTGCTTGTTGACTTCGTGAAGGGTTGGTCTGGCTGTGGCATTTCCAATATTTTGCATCACAGAGTGGTTTGTGCTGGAAGAAAATTACAAAACATAAAATTTAGAATCAAGCGGTCTGTAAGCCAGTGAATGGATTAAAGACAGAGGACTTGACCAATATGGTCAGCTGGTTTCAATTGACTGTATCATAAATATTAAACGCAAACCAGGTTTGCTTACAAAACTTGACAAAATCCACCATTAGTGTGATTTTTGAGTTTTGCACATGGGCAGAAATCAATCAATGTGAATTGATTTGCATTCACCAATTGTTTTCACGCCAATCATTTACCTGATGTATCCTGATTTACATATCATGACTCATATCACCTCACCCCTAAACTCAAGTAACTCCAACAGTCACCACTGACAATCAATAACGGACATCATGCACCCTCCACTTAAAATTTGAATCCCTGAAAACCAAGCATCACAATCCTGCTTCAGATCATGCCGGTTTCAAAAATGTATGTACCATTATCAAATGTTTTGATGGTGAATTTATTTTCAAAATAATCTAATTATTTAAGTGCAACATTCAAATAAATTTATCCTTTGTTTCCATTTGATTGTTTTGTAGAAGACTCGATTTGCAGCTTGGGAATCACAAATTGTTTGACTAAATTACATGAAGGACTTTCATCAATCAATTCAACTCGACCTATCCCCACTGCTATTAGTGATATCGAAAACCACAAAGATAGAACTCCGTAAAAATCCAAACATTCAATTGGTGATGGAACTCCATTAGTAGCACCATCCCAATATTGTGGTATAGCTTGAAGAGAATGTGCGGCTATCAGTCAAGTATCACTTTTGATATCATCATTTTTAACCATAGATCTAATGAGTATTCTTACTCTTAATCATCTGAAAATAGT
>MWRK01029994.1:0-11487 GCA_002157035.1 Melampsora medusae f. sp. deltoidis
GTGGATAACCCATAAGTCCCTCGCTCGACTACTCGCGAGGGACTTTGTTAGGTTAGTCGACTTGTATGAATTTATTGCACACAAAAAAAAAAAAGTCACCAAATATCGCTGGTCACGACTCCTCAAGATTTCGGACCGGGGCCGGGGCCGGGGCCGAACCGGATCAGGCCGTGGTTGATTTTAGGTGAAACCAACTGTAGCATCCCAGCGATTCTAGAGCTAGCCATGATCACAGCGAGTGACTCTTGAATCGCGCTTGTAGTTAATCCACAAGCACTTCCCGACATTTTCCTACGGCCGCCAATTTTTTCACCTTGTCCCTTGTATCATGCAGCAAAACACATGCAGGATCTCATCGTGCGCACTACTCATGGTGGCTTTCTGGAGTGGTCATTGTGCAAGTTCACCAGCAATGTCAATGACCGATTCCGGCACCCCACGGCTCTCGAAAAGGACCGTTCTTTCAGGTGAGGAGAAAGCCGCCTCGATCATCAAACTTCCAAACGTAAAACTAGTCGTCGAGAATCCTGGCTTTCAACCTGCTCGAGCTGATTATGGTAACAATTTCAAGAGTGAGCTTACACATCCTGACTGGTCAAACTTCCAGTACCAAGAAATCCAGCGTCCGTCAGAGCACCACTACCCCAGCACTGAGTTATGGCCTTCTTGGCAGCTCTCCGAAGGCCCAACATTCAAATCATTCGCGCAAGAGTTCCGGGATTACTGGTTCACGGGGTGGAAATCTCCTCTTTCTTACGTCGTGAAAAAACTCGTCTCTTCTGGTTCACCTGAAATCGATCGTGACTACTTCAGGTCTAATCCTGCAGAATTGTTGTTGTTGGCGGAGAAAGAACACTATGAAAAATTCAATAGCTATGTTGGGACCACACTGAGCGACGCACAAAGGGACCTCAGTCGTTCGTCCCATCCACAGTGACGTCTCTTATTCCTAACTTATATAAAGCTGCTGACTATCTTATTCGGACCTTCTGCCTCTGCTTCTTACTTACTCCGTAGGAGAGCGAGCCGTGGAGTTGATCCCGAGATTGCTGAACACTCTAGTCCAAGGACGGAACTATTTCACCAAACTAAGCGCCACTCATATCGATGAGAAGTATTGCCAAAAGCTCACCGAGACAGTTCTTGCCGCCAAGAGCATTCTCGGAGTAGGAAAAAATATCGCTTCAGAAGGATACGCCAAAGATATACATCAGGTGTTTTACCGAATGCTGGTAGAACTCGAAAGCCTGCCAAATCTAACGCCAACCGATCATTACTGGCACCTGGCAAAGCTTCAGGACGTAGCAACGCAACAGTTGCTAGACATCCTTGACCCTCAAAAGGTTCCCTCAGGTACAACACAGGAAGAATACCATATAATCATAGCAGCGCTTGATCACGCGTTGGGAAAATATAATTTGCAGCTGCAGGGGCAGTCACCGCGTAAACATACCTTTCTTTTCACCCCAAATCTTACTCTCAGACAGTTCCCTACTGATGCGCGGCGATCTTCTTCGTTTTCTGCCTCGCACTGGGCTTCTACAGCGTTCTTTGTCCAACTTGACTACGTCAAACGTTCTACTTATGGTCAGTCGAAGGATTTATTGTGATTATCACCCTGGTTTCGTATGAACTGATGGCCCTGAGATTAAACACAGAAAGATTAAATCGAGGCTTACTATGGTTATCCACACTTCATTACAACGAGAGGATCCACCCGAAATCATTGATAGCCATCAAGTCCGAATGGATGAAATTGACTTCCGATATTCCTTTCGCCCAGGAAATTGACGCTTTCCAAAATAATCTCATGCACATCGTATGGCAAGATGAAAGTGCGTTGAGCACCAAAATATGGGGTAGTGAAGAATCTCTCTTGCATGAGATCGCATCACGCACAATGGTATTCTCTGACACACTTGCTCGACGAATATGGTGGCGGGAATTTCAACCAGATGGCAAGCTTGTTGGGCCTTTTGATGAAACTACATCGAGAGATGTCAATAAAGTCTTGAAAATAATCGACAGACTCTTCTTGATTTATGATCCGTCAAGAGGAAAACTTCAACAGCTCGGACCCGGGCCTGAATCTCATTGGGCAGAGCTCATGGAGCGGCTTCATTCGATTTTGTCGAAGTAGTTTAGGATAAATAGTTACATAATCAAGAATATCGACTCCAAAAAAAGAACAACCTTTTCTTACCTTTATGAGCAGTATCAGACTATATGTAGCTATTCAATACTTTGAAAATAATATCAGACATCTCTTCTCCTTGTGAAGGGTTGAAATTCTTAAATGTATGGAGTTTTGAACCTATAAGTGACATGCGTCCCAATACTTCCTGAGCCACTGAAAAGCTTGGAGAGTCAATGGCAATTTTTTGATACCATTTGATGAATTGTGAGATCGGTGGAAGCCTTCTTATGAAAATAAAGATGTTAGAAAGTGTTCCAAACTCAGAGAAATCCAGACAACTCATGATAACAGTGACATTTTTATACATTTACTGCAAGGTTGCATGGCTGCATGGCAAAGGTATGGCCATCATTCTGTAAGATAAGATTGACTGTGATGCGGGTTGGAGTAAAATACACCATCATCTAATGATGTTACTGCAATAGAATATTGCAGACACAGTGATTAAGTGGTTTTCAACACTGCCAGGGCGATTGTGAGACTCGGCTGCTGTCCGGCTGACCTTCACTATGATGTGCAGTGTTTATGAGGTGGGAAAACAGCGGGGACTATTGTTCCATAAGATTCCTTAGTTCAATTTGATAAATCCCAATCTGATGTGCAAGTCCATGTTCAAAGTTTGGGCAAGCAGATCAACAAAAAGGTGTATTACAACCACCTCAATGTGCAAGTAGGTCGATTTGTGACAGTCCTGTTCATCAAAGACGCTTATGATTCTGGTAACCTTAGTAGCTCCATGGCAGTTGATTTTGTCTCACATTCATTCAACCCACCTGTGCCTTCATATATTAGATCTGGGCTTTGCATTATTCACTTTCTTCTGAATATGCCTCGAGCTAAGGCAGCGGATGATAGTGATGAAAATAATAGTACAGAATAAGACATTGTTCACGATCTACAACAGCTCGATGGATGATAACGTTTCAGTGTAGTAAGGCATGCATGTTCTCATACCGATTGCTATGAGTTACGAGACGAAGATTTGAAGAAAGTAGATGATGAATGGGAGACTGAGTGACTGGAACAGGGCCATGGCGTGATGAAAATAGTACTCGCAAACAAGGCTTGGTTTGTTTTGTTATATACGATGTATTGAGTTAAGCGATACTAATGGCTATCAAAAAATAAGTTTACCGTGGTCATTGAGTTGGTACGGATGCTGATGGTTGCGGTGGTTGTTGAGTATGAGCTGAATAACCAGGCCATGCTCCATATTGCTGCTGTTCACCGGGTGAAGCTGTGAAACCTCCCACCCCACCTGCTGGCCTTGAAGCCTCGAGGTGCGTCTCGCCTCCGAGAGACTGTTGATGATGAACATTGGTACCAGAGGACTGATGTGCTACGTTGGCCGGACGGTGGTGATATGCAGTCGAACTAGTGTTGGCTTGAGAAGGGTGAGTACCTTGGGGTGGAGAGGATGCCTTAGCTGCAAGTTGTTCGGGTGAGTATGCGTACCTACAAATCAACACAATAGAGAGAATGGCATCAGTCATGTGGGGTAAGAATTGGTTGAAGCAATTGATCTGCAATTTACCAGTTCCCATCTGAGGCCAAGTAATAACGACTGGTGTCAATGCCATCGGGGGCCAGTGTTTCCTGCGCCGGATATGTTGGATGTGCCGCTACACCCGGAAGACCACCTGGGTGCTGATAATTCTGCTGACCGGGGTATGGCAAACCTGCAGTCTAAAGGTTCATACAAGTCAAGTCAGTGTGATTTACAAACAAGATCCGTTCCCAAGATGAGAGCAATGTACTTGATCGTATGAGTAGCTAGCGGGTGCATGGTACGGCCGTGAGCTATACGAGGATTGTGGGTAGGACGTTTGTAGATGTGAAGTAGAATTGAGTTGTGTGTAAGTGTCGGCTGCAACTATAATGCATAAGGCGGATGATCGAATTAAGTCAGAACACCAATCATGCATATGCAATCATATAAGAAGCGAGCTTACCGCCTGGGTGATATTTCGCAAGGCTTTCTTCGATCATAGTGTCATATGTCGTCTTCGCTTTCATAAATTTATCATTGATCTGCAAAAGCTCAGCTATCGTTTCCAACATCAGAACTCGAGTGGACGAACACTCATCGAGGTAGATGGGCTAAAACCCACCTTTCTTCTGTGTATATTTTTCAATGAGTCGTACGATCTTCGGTCGAAGTGACAAGGTTTGCTGATAAAGCTCCGACAAGTCGTCATTGTCGGCCAAGTTATCTTTCTTGGCGTCCAAGTTTTGCATCATTTGAAGTAGACGGTCGATCTCATTAGCTTGTGCAAACACAAAAGCCTCAGCTTCAGCTTCTCTGGCTAATGACTCTGGAGTGGGATCCGGGATGGGGTCCTGCATAGAGTTATGTCAGATCTATACTGAAACAATCCATGATGATAGTGAGGCACTCAAAGAAACGTACTACATAGTTGACCGGAAAAATGCCTATTTGCCCTCGAAACTCGCCTTTCCACCAGTCCTTGTAAGCAGAATCTATCACGCGGATGATGTCACCTTCTTTGAAAGCCAACTCTCCTTCCTCATTCGGCTCAAAGTCGTAAAGAGCCTTGACTCGGCGCGGCGCCGGTTTGCTTAGGGTTCGCATCGGATAAAGGTCAGCACCAGATGGGGGATGTAATGATACTTCGTCAGCTACAGGAGGTCCATCTTGTAGCGATACACGAGAAAACGCCTCCGTGGGTACAGGGTAATTCAGCGCAGGGGCTTGTTGGGCAGCAGAAGTAGTTTGAGGAATATGGTCATGATGATCCTGACGAGTTTGAGCAGATGAAGTTTGTGCGTTCATTCGGTTGTGAGCTGAGGATGGAATGTAGCCTGTTGGTCCTACGAGAGACTCGGATTTGGAGCTGGAAGGAAACTTCCCGACACCGGCCATTTTCATCCATTCAGCCTCACGTTCAGATTCAGCCAACGCCCGTTGCAGTTCCTCTTCCTCTCGCTTCAGAATGTCGTCAGGCTGTGAAAGTTGAATATAATCAAATATGAAGGGCAAAGTATTCAGCTAGGGTATTGTACTGTTCGCATTGATTTGTCATAAATTCTCTGCTTGCTCTACGCTTACTGGATGTGTCACTGGCTCAGTTTCTTCTTCGTATTGGTATCCCTTTGACTTGAGCTCTTCAACAGTCTCTTCTACCAGCCCTAAGTTGACTTTTCCATGAAAATCATCCGACCAAGATTTCAAACATTGCAAAATCCGCTTCTTGACTTTCTCGTGCGTATAACGATCTTGAACTAATCCAGATAAAACCTTCATAAAAGCACGACTTGAGACTTCTTTGTGTAAGTTTTCATTCGTATTCTTCACCAATGCCTCCGTTAGAGTCAAACAGAAAAGTTGAACATTTGCATTTCGATGTTGGAGCCTTTTCTGAACTGATGCAATGCAATCGCGAGGACCGTTGGGAGTCTTATCTGACATTACTTTGTCACATACTTCGATGAAAACCGACCAGTTTTCGGATGTTTGAGCTTCGTCGGTTGCTTTAATGACCACCTCATCGTAGGGATTTACGGGCGCACCACGAAACATGATAAAGTAATCTTTGAGACTTGGACAGAGAAGAGATAGAGGTGATAGGTTAGATTTCTTTCGAAGTGGTAGTATTCAATTTGTAGTCAAGCTGTTCGGTGTGAATCCCGCTAGCTACTGCCAGAAGCTCGGGGCATCACCGGCCGGAAGAGGCACAGCCCCCATCTCGAGGCCGATGAATTCAACAATCTCACGGATATGTGGCCCCGTGGTATGTAGTCGTCACGAGCCCAAGAACTTCCAAGTTCATGCCAAAGATATCTGTGCCTCTTCAAACTTGACATAATCACAAGTCTTATGATAATCATTCTGCTATTCACCTTTGCTTTATCTACCTGTCCTTCTGATCCACATTTACAATCTTTCTTATGAAAGAACCATGAAAGACTGTGTTATGTTACTTCAAGTTCTCTTTGTGTCTATATATCCCAATACCAGCTTTTGACATCTATGGAAGTGAATCATTACTAGATGAATCAATCATAAACCACTCTATAAAACAAATATCATAGACAGAAAAGCCATGTTCCAAGTTATATTCATTTCACTCATCTCCTGAACTTGACATATGTGAATCTGCCTTATCCCAAGTAGGCTTATCTTCCATGGAAGTAATTCCTCTTTTACTTTTCTGAATACCTGAGTAGTACCAGGAGAACACAAGCTTACAATCTTTCTCGATCACGCAACACTTGCGCACCCCTCTGCCCCCCCTGAAGCGCAGAAGTCCAGTGTTGGTAAATGCAGTAGATTATAAGGATTTAGAATTGTGGCGGCTTGAGTTGAAGAGGTGAGAATGAACGACTCTTATGTTTTTTGGTCCTTCTCGTCGGGAAATTAAATCTTGGAATCAAGATTATATACAACATTCCTACCCTGACCGCGGAACAACAGCCGGTCTTCGAAAATTTTATTCATATCGAACAGAGCCAGGTAATGTTTGAGCCATATATTCACAGAGACACTTGCGCATCATGTCATTGTTGGATGACAGAACCAATGCAATATTCAAATGTTCAGGCTATCTAATTGTATCATGAGATGATTGCAACTTTGGATGACTGTGGTGTCAAAAATAAACGTCACATGTTTTACCTCTGGTGAAAATCACAAAGATAACCAGTGAAATCCGTTATGAAGACAGTTTGATTCGATGTTTAATGAGACCTGCGTACCTGCGTATAGTGTTCCATGGATCACGACGAAAGTTGAAGAACTTCAAGATGTTTCATGTGTGAACTTCTTGTAAGTTGTGATACACCCTGGAGGCCGAGACGGCTGCCCGGCAAAGTGCGGGGGAGTTATGACGCATGAAGGGACGAGGTGGTCGATATCGGTGAAGATGGCCGCAAGCGAAACAGCTGAAAGCAGTCTCCGAAGATCTTGTTATTTAGCTTAACAAAGCCCTCTGGACGCGGCCGCGCAGATGGGGCTTTGTTAAGCTAATCTTGTTATCGATGAATTGGGGGTTGTCAACAGCAGATAAGAAAAAGCAAAGGGAAACTTTTCTCGGAGGTTTTATGTAGTCATCCTTCTCGTGGATCCCAACAAGATAAAGGTGTCGTTGTCAGTTTGGAAAAGAAGTCTTATTTGATGTGGTTCCAGCCAGGGTTCAGGCGGCCGCCCAAGGAAAACAATATGAAGGATATATAGTTACTGCAGAGATGAGAGATGAAGGACAAAGTTTTCAAGATCTTGAACAAAACCTTGAAGTGGTGTTAAAGTACCTGAGTGTATGCGCTGATTTCACTTCCAGGTTTTCTGAGGATCGATTTACGATGTAGCTCTTGCTGCATTTCTTTGTTTGTACATCATCAAAATACTCTTTCATACTAATCATCCTACAATCTTACGCGGTGAGATAAGTGATGACAACTCACTCACATACAAATCATCCGCTTTACGCATTCTTGAGGCCAGAGCCGGTTTCAAATCGTCAACAAAGTCAATCACAGGCCTACGAAAGACCTCCCTCTACCTTAAGTAGATCAGAGAGCCGAAACGAAAGGCAGAACGTAGTGACCAAGGATCTGATTTCCATTCTCACCACCGTTCGCTCGCATACTGCATCGGTATCTCTCATTCTCTTCAAAGGGATAGCTGATGAGGATGGGTTCACAAGGATGCTCATAAAAACTTTTCGTTATGTAGTTGGACCGTTTAGCAAACACTTTGAACCTGATCACGCAGAGATTAGATTCCCTAGAATCGTGCTGTCAGACTGGTCAAACGGATATCTGCACACTCATTGAGAGCACAAAAGCAGAGACTGAACTCACTGGTGAGTTGCATTTACTACAAACCCATTGAAATCAAACGTACTAACGTTCTTGATTCACCTCCGATCGCAGCTAATGCCACATCAGATCGAATTAATCGCATGCTCGAGCCGTACCTCTCAGTATTACAAACAAAATTACCGCCTCTCGAAACCCACGTCGATGCCTTACGGTCCGAATTTCTCAGTCAAGCGCTGCACCCACCTGAACCAACCGCGCATCAAACCAAGATCGAACAGGAGATGGGCCGTCTACAAGATTCCTTCGAGAAACATACGACAGCATCTACAAACTCCCAATCACAAGATCATGAGAGGATTTTGACACTCGAACAAGTAAGTAGGTGGTGTGATGCAACATTGCGTTCTCGATCTATCGGTATCTCTTTCTTACGACTGAGAATTTATTCACAGGAATTCAAGACATTGAATAACTCAATCCTGCCCTTATCTACACTTTCACCATTGCTACAAAGCTTTCTTCAAGCAGAATTATCTCGTCAAGCGACTTCTCGAGAGCACATTCAGACATGTGAAACACAGCATCTGTCTACTTCACAAGTGGACCGGAGTTCCGTAGCTCATGAAAACCGGGAGACAGGCCTGGAAGAGGCAACAACACTTGATCCATCCCAAATCGTAAGTCTCCCAACAATTTGCACGCTTTTCATAACGTGACGGCATCGTCTCAGCTTCCTCACCTCTTCATTCCCACTTTTTCTCTTGCAATTGCAGGTCACTACCCCTACATTTCAATCATGCTCTACAGGTAATTTCAACCAGTCTCAAAGAGTAGAGAGTCCCGTCAAAGGATCACAACCTTCATCTAGCGTTCCAAATCCTCTACCCGCAGAAATTGGTCAAGTTCATCCCACAGAAGAGCTCGATGATCTCAATCCCAAGGAAGCTGAATCACGACTACCTCACGGGGTTATGGAGGATGCAGTACCCCTCTGTCCTTCAAAGGTTGCGGAAGAAATTCCACCAAGAAGGCCTTCGCTGATAGATATCATTGCAAGGAAACAGCAAACCATGCTCAACGAGTCAAAAAATCAGCTCGAACAACCAAAGTCATTGAACAACGCTTCGCAAGAAGCTCAGAACATTTTGACTCAAGACCATCCCAACTCCGATACAAATGTTCAAAAACGCTCAAGATCTCGTCGACTGACCGGGATTCCGAAACGATACCTCACTAGAGCACATCAGGCTTCAAATCCACATCTGTGCAACCAACCTGATCTAGAGATTCTGAGAAAGATGCCCAAGAACCCCGAGAAAGAAACCATTAATCCGGAGAAACCTGACGAGTTGAGGAATCCTAAGACTCGAAAGTTGAATTCTACTCTTGGAAACAAAGTGGAACTTCAACTCCAATCACCTTCGTCTCAATTACGTCGAACTTTCTCATCTTCAGTAAATGTGAGATGATTCTTTTCATCCGATCTTGAGTTTTTCACTACACGAAATGAGGTGTAAGACTAACTTGAGATCTTTGAAATTGATAAAAAAAGCCAAAAAGACATCGAAGGCAGCTTTTCGAAGTAGAAGAGGACGAACAGAACCGCGCATAGATTTTTGGAAGCTTGATCGAGTTCTTTGTACGATAAGACCGCCGGTATTTCTGCAGTTTGATATGATCAAGTACTGAAGGAGCCGTCAAGGATCGCCTCACTGGTACAGGATCCATGATACCTCGTGTAGTCTTTGCCAAGCGTTGTTGTCCGCCACCGTCTGATCTCGAAGGACTCCGGAAGGAAGGCTATCAATGTGTACTAAGGACATAGTGTTTTTTTGTCATTTTTCATAAAGGCTCCTGTGTACGGGAGGAATATGAAAACAAATATAACTTCTCTATAGCACGGGTTATGATCTCATCTCTGCTACTGTTGTCAATGAATGAACTTCTGTTGATCCTCTTTAAGAAACTGGCGATGATTACGATCCTAAATAGGGTCTGTTGGGTGGCATTGTAAAGCTCCAAAGGATAACATGGTAGAGTCCGTTAACCGCTACTACAAGTCATAGGTATCAAACCATTCTGAATTTCTGCCTGATCACTCGTGCTCTGCAGTTCATCGTCATATACAGGGTAAATTGATGTGACTACAACAGGAAGGATAAGATAAAGGTCCTCATGCTATTCAGAATAGTTGACTTGAAGGAACAGGCCAGTTATAGGAGAGAGAGATGACAAGTCATGATCAAGAATCAGGTGTAACAGGCATTGATCTCAAGATCTGTGCGCAAAACGATAGGAATTTGAGGTGGGCACATCAAGGTGCTGTGTCTTCATTAGGCGACAAATGAAGTGGAACAACATCAAATTCAGGCAGGAACCCTCGCATATCAAATCAACTTGAGTTTTGGCGCATGAGTTTTTGAGAAATCAGAATCAGATTACAAATTTGACAAAGAAATTGATTTATTTGGTTGGATGAAGAACAGCGGGACAACAGTTTTACAGCAATCGTGAGGTAGAAGAGAGAACCAAAGCAAAGAGCTAGAACGTGCAGAACGGGTAAGACGGGAAACATCATAACGAGGAACTCGTGGGAGACGTTGAACTGGATGAGTTAGCTGACTGGAGGGCATGCCGATGACATCTCAACAGTCGATGGTGAGTCGAAGTTCAAACTCAGGCGCAACAGGATCCTTTGCTCTCAGTCTTGCAAGGGCATTCGCTGCAAGAGCAAGCGCCGCCACTGCAGACACAACCAGCATCGGCGTTGCTAAAGAGAATAACATCATACCAGGATGAGTATCGAGATTGCTCATAGGACCACGAGGTAAAAGAAAACTTACGAGGTACAAGCACAGCCAGTTTGTTTGTTGCAAGAACACCCATCCAAGTTCCCGGCTCCACATGGCTAGATGAGAAAGAAGTAATGTGAGTCAACAGGAATGATCAAAGTGTGGAGATGGGAGAGGGTTGAACTAACGGTACAAGCACAAGGGCGAACTGAGCCGTTCTCGAGCTTCACATCGGGGCAACCACCTAAAGAAAAAGAAAAAGAGATATTCAACGTTGAGAAAGCGCTTTTGGAAGTAGGTTAAAGGAGTCTCAGGAAGGAAGTTCGATGAAGCTTACAAGCAGGCATAATGATGATTTATTGGAAGGTTAAGAAGACTTTAAAGTGGTTTAGAAGATTGATAAATGCAGCGAATTGTAGGATGAGTCTTTGTAAATGATTGGGTAGGATGTAGTTTGGTAAGGAAGGGGAGATAGAAGTAGTGCTTTTATAGTCAAGAGTTTAGGGAAGACCGGGTGTGAGGTGATTCTAGAAAGTGAGTGAGAAACTTTCGCCGGCCTTAATCGCTCACTTCTTGTCTGAGTCAGGCGCTGTCCCTTGTTACCGTCAGAAGGAATCGGATGAGGGATTTGTGCCGCTTAAGATATTTTATGACCGCATTTAGTGTGAGAAATTAAAATGAGTGATTTATGCCGGCTAAAGTCACTCATGTTGCTTA
>KZ142106.1:0-12048 GCA_002157035.1 Melampsora medusae f. sp. deltoidis
CTCAATAGTTTGACGTGGCCATAACTTTTGAGATCATCGACATCCAGACGATATTGGTATTTATCATGCAACGTCTTCGTCGTTGATTTTGACTCAAATATCTGATAGCTGTAACGCGTATTGTCTTGCACACTATACCAATCTCCTTCCTTGAGTTGCAGTGCGTCCCAAAACCAAGATTCGCGGACATCAAGCTGATCGATGACAGGTTGTTGCTTGACAATCTCCTGCACGTCCATGAGGTAATCTACTTGCACCGCGGTCCAATCTGAGTAGTCCTGACATTCCTCTGGTGTGCTTGGGGACTGGCCACTTGGGAGTTTTTGGCCAATGCAGTCAAAATGCAAATTCTTCATCTCACGCTCATACGTCTTCATTAGCTCATTGGATCCAGACCATGCCAATGCTCGACCGAGTCTGAGCTGGGGCAAAATCAATGTTCGGTTCAAGAGACGAGCAAGCTGAAAAGCATTTTGTAGTTCGATGCGTTGATTGTGAAATCCAGAATGTGGAAGGTAAGTAAAGAAGCGAGAATCCTCTGACGAAGCTTGATNCTCTGTTAACTCATGAGGGGACGGCCGGACGTTCTCGTAGGAAATGTCTGTACGTGGCTTGAAGGCGGGTAGCTCGATGCGCGGCTGCGCCGGTTTTTTCTTGAGCCGGATTCTGTCAGACATCGGAAGCAGACTGGTTGATTCACCTAAAATGTTCTTGGAGCTTGAAGTTTGTACAGTTCTGGAGGGAGAGGTAATGTCCTCTGGAAGGGAATTTGTTTTCAACGAATCGGAAGCTTTGTCCTCGAGGTCGTGATAGTCTGAGCGGTAGGAAGTATTCACAGAATTGGGTCTTAGCCAGTTTGTTATATCAAGTGCCGCGGCTGAGGATTTCGACGCCCAGCTAACAATCGCGGAGTCCTGCAGCAAGGTTGTGGAAGCGTTCCACGACTGGATGCTGATGTGAGGCGAAATAATGGTGACCCAGATTATGAAGCTAGCAAGTGTGAAAAACAAGAGGTACCGCCAACGGGGTCGTGGTAGAGCGCAAGCCGAAGCCGAAGAGGTAATCTTTGAGGGAGGCGCTTGATGAAGTAAGTGCTCATTGCGTTCGCGAGTAGGTGAAGTCTGAAGCGCGTCGAAATATTCGTGTGCCTGATACGGTGGAGGCTTGTAGAGGACCATCTTGTTGGGTAGCTGAGATAGGTGGTAATTGAGACAGATGTCCTCAGGGAGGCAGAAAGTTCGGCGCTGATGAGGATTGATTGCTTTGGAGGCGAGCACTGAACAGAGAACAGCGAGAAGACAGATGAGATTCACAAGTGATTGACGGATAAAATGAAACTTCGATCAAGCCAGAAGCAAAGATGAAAAATAACGGATCAGGGGATTAAAAAGAAGACTAATGAAGTGGAATCACCAATTCAATGCGTGATAGACTGTGAGGATTGAGTGATAAAAGCGCATATGATACCAAGTAGGGTCATGCAAGCCTGTTTGCTATCAATTAGCTTCATCTGAACTTGATCGTAGATTTTATATCCCTTTAAGAGTAATTCCCTGTCATCCTTCTTGAACCCAACTCTCGACCGTGTTTAGGAAGACTGCTTTGGTCGAAAACCACCCAAAAACATGCGTGAATGTGAAGTACTTGAGCCTCCATCTAGTTGAGCTGGAGAGACAAAAGTCCATCGAGCTTACTTGAGTTCAGGCTGCGCCAGATTATCAGGTGGACTTCTTGTTCTCTTCGGCCTGGAGTCGAATTCGATGGGCCAAAACGTGCTCGAGAACTTCTCACCAGTTGCATCCAAGTCGAATTGCCATGTTTTGTACACCTTTGATGATTTCCGTGAACTGCACACGAGGATTCGTTATCTGGCGGGTCAAATGTGATTCACTGAATCATAGCTTCGACCCGTGCCAAGAGAAGCCTTATTCTTGCGATCATCGGGATCAGATCTCAGCAGATGGACGACGTTTCAGCAGATTGACTCACAAAACAATTTTCACCGGTTAAGAAAGCGCCATGACGTCATGTGACTCTGACTCAGGTCTCGGACTTCATTCAAATACGGAGGCCAGCAGCGGCCAGCCCCAAACTTAACTAGTAAGTCCCACGCGGACCTAAACCACCAACCTCTTTGCCCACTTGAGCCGCTTTCACCTTGCACTGGTGGCGATACATACTCGCTATTTTGCAGTTAATTACAAATATATAGTACCTCACTATTCCGCTGTCCAATCTTTTATCATTTGTATCAAAATCACAAACTATCAAAACTAAAGGAAGCAAACGAGAGACTTGCTCTTTGAGTCCTCACCAGATTAGGCTATGGCTGAGGCTTCCCGAGGAGCAAGGGACTTGATTCAGCTTGTCTCACCAATACTATATCGCCTTTAAAGCGGGGAGATTCTTCACCAGATTAAATAAAGTCCTTTTGGCCCCAAACCAAACGATTGGTTTCCGCGGTATCTAAATTAGGACAGGTGAGGTCGAATTGGTCAAGGGACTCAGGCAGGGATGGTACAGTGCAGCGAGAGGACGTTACGTCTGGTCAGGGAGTAAGATTTAAAACAGCTCAAGACCGAGTTGAAGAAATCATAAGAGAAGATATTCGTAAGAGATTAAGGATGCAAAACTAGGCTAAATAACTGAGAACTTGATGCGCTTTCCAGGCAGACATAGGGTTTCCGATGGACTCGAAACCGCCGAAGATCATTCTAACAACCCCCTCATCCATTATGGTGCGGCATCGTCGGCATCACACTACAGTACAAGACTGTGTATCAATCGTGGAATGGCGGAAAACTTGGTGATCAAAGGGAACTTTTGTCAGTATATAAAGGTAACCGTTGGTCATTCCAAAATCGCTCGTCAAAACCTGCCCAGCAACTTTGGATTCTTACGAAGCAACAATTTTTCTCAGGTTGATATTTCCTCTCTTACTGTTCTTCGCCTCTGCTATTTACAAGGACTTCTTCGACCCCCTGTTTTTGACTGTTTCAGGTTTGATTATAAACCTTTGACCCAGTGCTACAACTTGAACACGCATTTCCTTTGGAGATAAAGTGAGTGAAAAATAGTTTTCATCAATAAATTCCCTTATCGAGGTACATTCGATGCTGTCATGGTTGACTCGTGCCACACCGATATTCATCAGACCATGAATCGATCATTCAAGTCTTGCACGCTTCGACTTCTACTCTTTCTAGCATGGTTTCGAATTGCTACATGTGTGACATATCCGCCAGTTGATTATAAAGTAACCCAGGGAACACAAGGCATGGCAGTCGATGCCAAGTTACTCTTCAAATGGACAGACGACGAGTTGCAGTTTCGATATACCGGAAAATCATCCCTTATGACCTGCGAATTATCAATCCTTGATACAAATGCAGGCACATACGAGTACTTGCTAACTGCTTCAAAGGATTCTCATTCCAAAAAAATGCACACAATCGACGTTCAAGATAAGCATCTCAACTTCGCGGCAGACCTTACCCAATATGTGAAATTGCGGCTCAGATGGACTGACCATACCCAGCTCCCAGCTTCGGCAAGTCGGTCCACTTAGTTGTGTTTCATAACCTTTTTCATCCGTGATTCACATCTACATGCTGCTTCTCCATCTATACCTAACACAGCGATACCTAATCTTCATTTTCTCGTATATAGTTCTTTCATCAGATTTCCTTTGAATAATATCCTATGTGTAGCTTGATACAATCTCAGCTTAACTAGCCCAAGCTTTATTGCTTCTCCCAACCTTCATTTCACTCTTGACACATGTGAATGTAATTGACCTGTTGCAGAGATTCATCTCTCAACGAAAAATGAAGTTCCCGAAGAGTACAGATGAAAATCAAATCAAAAATCACGGTTTGTGTCAACAAAAATAATTTGAACCTGAAAAGATAGTGAAGATTCTTCTTGGCCTGCCGGGAAGCAGGAATTTTTTGTACAATGTGACAAGGCCGAAATCTCCATTCAACAATTGATACTTGGTCTTTCACTGTGATGCCGAGGCCCGACACTACTGCACCAAATTGAATAAAGGGGTCCCGGGAATGATTTTGGGCGGTGTCAAATTCGAGTCTATGATAGTATGTTTTTCTTAAGAGCAAACTCCCAGTGATTCAACCAAGTGTTGCATTACTAAACGCCTAAGAATTCATTTTTGACACCCTATCTGGGTGTGTTTCGCTTGAGTTTCTCCTATCAATACTTTATTGAGCTCGTATTCGAAAAACAAGAATCTTACTTAGACAAAATGGTAAACTTGATGTAGATATTTTTCATCAAATACAGGCTACTTGTCAGGCCATGATTTGCTTTTTAGCGGTAAGTCCCTCGCTCGACTTCTCGCAAGGAGCGAGGGACTTAGTCAAGTTTGGCTAATACCCGGCTCCCAGCTCCGTGAACTTAATGGTCTTTCATATTGTCTATTGGTAATTCTGAACATATATAAGCTACTTATTGATCTGACGGTGACCCAAACATACTGAGTGGTCGAATCTGATCTCCATTCTCCATATAGTCCTTTCACCACAATCTCTTTCACTAACATCCCATCACTGGCTCAATCCATCACCTTAACTGACCCAAGTCTTATTACTTCCTCTAACTCTCATTTCACTCTCAAACATGTGAACGGAAGCAATCTGTTGCAGAGCTGCATTTTCTGAACGACGAATGAAATTTCCAAAGAGTAGTGATTACGATTGGATTACAAAGTACAATTTATGTTAACGATAGTAAGTTCAAACTGAGAAGATAGTGAAAATATTGCTTGGCTTGCCAAACAAGCAAGAAACATTTGTACATTGTGACAAGGCCAAAATCTAGAGAGAAGAGGTTGGTTTTTCTAAGTTGAGTACAACAAACCAAATGATCAGTTATTAAAACAAGCACTAGCAGTGTATATCATAGATGTATATATATGTAAGGAGAGTAAGTATGATGTTCAGCAAAGCACATTCCTTCCTGGTGTGCTGCCTAGTGATGCGCCACTCCTGAAGACTTGCTATCATGAGCTATTACCAATTAAACTAATTTTATCGTGCAAGAAAACAAATTTTGAAACCAAGGAACGAGGTGAAGGAAAAGAGGGGAAATCAAGATGCCCAACGTTTGAAGACTGTCTCACATAAACAGAGTTAGTTTTCATTGAACAGGCGACGAAAACCTTTGGGAAGGTCCCATAGGACTTTATACAGTTGATATCTGACTTACGCTTGGCGCATGCATATTTGACACTCTTCGCTGGACCAGCAGAAAGAATACCCTTGAGAGATTGATTGAATGCAGGTGGTCCGACTGTCAACGTCAAAGCTCGTTTCAATGATTCGTCAAAATTGCTGTCCATGACTATTTTGACCAAAAGGCTCATCTCGTCACTAGAGGTCAGTTTTTCTTCTTCATTGATAAGAGCGGATCCATCGGCAGCTTTGGCCAACTTCAAATTCCATTGTCGATCATAAGATGTTTCAATCTTCTCTTTGAGACATCGAGGTAGTTTTTTCAAAAGTTCAGCTCGACCCCTCGGACTCATATCCTGTTGTAGCTTAGGATCACTTGTTGATGAGGTTGCACTGGAAAAAGAAACATTATTGAATGACGCTTGAAGTAAAGGCCGATATGAGACTCTGAATTGCTCGATTTGCCGCTGTACGATATTCTCGATTTTGCGAGGATTTTCTCCCCACTTCATTCGAAAGTCACCAGTATAGCTCAGGCTGGTGATTGTCGTGTAAAGCTGTTGTTCGGTGAAGTTTTCGGGTAACATCAAAAGTGCAGTGCGGAGGGCTGATGCCAAATTGACTTGCTGTGCCAGTCGAACTCGGGCATCATCTCGAAGAACATAGACCGGTTTCTGCATCCGGCCAGAGACATACAAAGTGTTCCAATCCAACAGGTCACTACAGAGCGTGTCCACTGAGATCACTCCGTATTTGATCAACTAGAATATAAAAACAATTCAGTGTTCTGGGTTATGGACTTGAGACGATACTGACTTCCTTACCTTTCCGTTGACTTCATTTTCTACATTAAACCAAACACCAGCCCCCGGAGCCTTCTCCTGTAACCAACTGATAGGTGCACTTCCTAACCACCTCAAAGGAAGTGAATAATGCCTAGGATTTTGTTGTAGGTTGATGCTGTGCCAATGACTTGGATGGGATACGGCGAAAACAAAATCCAGCATTGGAGTCTGTTTCTTGAGATCATAGGACTTTTGAGGAAAAACTCCGGATCCATAGCCGATCGCGTAACGTATTGGTGCCTTGAAAGATTGGATTATACTAGTCAATTCCTCTGCAACTTTCTGTGTTGGTTCGTTCCGCTCTATTTTTGTCAGACGCTGAGGAAGTTGAATCGGCAGGCTTTTGAGAACAGTTTGTGTATCCAAGTGATTGCTCTTATCCGCTTGTGTCCTCAATCCCGGAACTTGTTCCAGAGTACGATAACCAGTATTGGATCTGAAGCGGGGAGGAACTAAAGAATGAGGGAATGGACCACTTGGTTGGCTTGGTTCAGAGTGAAGACCGGAAGACACCCTTCGAATCAATGCCACATGTCTTATTCGGAAAGCGACCCGCGAAACACAGCCTTGGTGGTGTACAGGAAGTAAAGCCGGACGATACATTCTGAGCTTGAGATCTAGAAAGAAGTTGAGGGTGGTTTTGGTAGAGGTTTAAGTTGATCAAAGAAATGATTGGATGATGTTGTTAAATTAGGAATGTTGATAGTATTAGTTGGAGTGTAAGTTGGTTGAATGAACATCTTCTTTTCTGCTGAGAACCTTGAACGAGTCACAGCGACCGATCAACTCTTCTTGGCACGTGCTGGGTGATAGGGTAAGCTTAACTAAGCCCCTCTTTGCGCGTTCGCCGCTCCGCAGATAGGGCCCCGGCTTTACATTATGGTGCATAAAATCTGCCGTCTGCATGCCCTCCAGGCTCCAGCAGATCAAACCAGTGCTTAGCGGGGTCCCTTAATGCATTCACCAACACCTCGGTACATACATAGCTGTTCACCATTGAATGCAAGAAAGCAGTCTCCTCAAAGATGAAGTTAAAGTATCTTGCTGAGTTGTGTTAGGATGGAATGCGTGCACCTGGAGCTACTCGCGTTTCAGTGCAATCAAGTGCGGTGGACGTGGCGGGTTTTTGATTAGAGGCGCCCGGGGCAGCCCTTTTTGACTTTTCAAAGGCACACCCCCAGCGTATATTTGAATAACAGAACCTTCAAAAAGCGGTGAAAAAGGGTATGACAACAGGCAGTAGATTGTAAAAAAATGAACCTAGATTTCTTCAAAACTTTGAATCCCTTGTGTTGAGAGCAATTGTTGGGGTAAGATTGCACTATCAGGTGATTTAAAGACACTATGATACTTACTCCACATTATGAGTCAAGCACATGGAGTCATTGTGTTGGTGGTTTGTGGGAAGGCCTCAAATGTTAAGTTTAGACATCCTATGGCTGATTGGTAGCTTTCACCTACAATATGATGCTATTTTGAAACAGTTTTGCAGGCAGATTGGGGCACAGGTCAAGAGCTTGACAGTGCTAAAGCCAGGGTGCACCCTCCCCAGATCTGGCCTAAGGTGAGGCACTTTTTACACCACACCCACCACATAAGTGAAGGTGCACACAAGTGTGGTGTGTTTTCTTCCACCACAAAGCAATAGATGTGCTAGCTATTGTAGGTGGTCCATTGCCCACATGTACCAGCTATTGTAAATGGTCCATTACCTACATCTACCAGCTATGTTTTTCAAAGTGCATAAATTCTTTATTGCATAAAGCACTATCTGAACAAGTATATTAGCTAGCATTATATACCTTGGGAGAAGACAGACATCAATCAGAACCAGGAGTTTGTTGTCATTAGAAATACCGGCTATTGTAAGTGCTTCATTACCTGCTGTTGGGCTATGACCTGGCCCTGTGGTTGGGTGAGTCCAGGCCTCGTCCTGAGGTCTTTAAAAACCTTTTGAGAAACCCTGGGCAGACCCTGGTTTGGCCCAGCCTTTTGTGAGTGGGTTTGAGAGTGTAGAAATGATGATTTGAAACATTGATTGATCAATTTCTCAAGTAAATTCTCAAGCCAATACAATCTAAAGATGAAACAATCAAGGAACAATACAGTAGAAAAACATGATGAACAAGCACAAAGAAAAACAAGAATGAAGAAGAAAAGGGTATGAAGAATAAAAAACTAAAATTACAACCCCTTTCTACCCCTTGCTCTGGCCCAAATTTTCTGGAAGCCTGGCCCTGAGTGGCCTTGAGACAGGTCCTTTGTCTCTACACCAGGTTAGTGCTATGGCCCTTGTCTTGGCCCTTTTCTCCCCTGGACACCACTTGGGCAGACTTGGCTGGGCTGGTTCAGAGCCCTACCCTCTGTGTTGTCTTTTCTGTTGCCCACGACAATATGGACTTTATATCATCATAGCTTTTCCATCCTGAACCACCAACATTGGATTGAGAAATCCAAGGCAACATTGTACAAAAAACCCCTGACAGAATTTTTCTGAGGTTTTGATCCAAGTTAATTTTTAATGCAAAAAAATACCTAGGAGAAATCTTGGACAAGCGCTGTTCAAGGAGTTACATTCAAAGATACCTCAGATTTTTTGATCTGAGGAATTCTTGTTGGCAGTGCTGATGTGACACCCAGACACATGACAATATTTGTATCACATTGCATTGGCCCACCCCTCTTGAATGAGCTGTTTGCATGTAAGATGCACAGGATTGCTCACTAAGCTATGCTTCTTGGCAATTCATTTTAACAATAATTGATCAATTGAATATTTGGGAGAAAACATGTGCAGGAATACATTTGGCATATTTTTTTCAAAGATTAACAGTGTAACATGCTTTCTTTTGAATGGGAGATCTATTTCAGGTTTATATGACTTGAAACTATTGTCACAAAGATCAATTTTTGATAAGATTACATAAATCAGACTCAGATGAGCTTCTTTGTGTTCCTGGACCCCAAGTGAATTGCAAAGGTTCCCTAAAGCCTCCAGTCTCAAATTGATATCACCATTCATCTATATGTATGTATGTACACCAAAATCTTGTATCAAAGCCCAGATTATGTTTTAGCTCAACCTGAAAACAAAAAAAGTGAGGGTTGCTACAGCTATTACTTGTGTGAAAGAGCTGAACACATGTCACAAGTAGTAGACTCAACCATCTTGTACTTCCACATCACATTGTACTAGTTCCCTTCCTCATGTGACCATAATCATAAGAACCAAGAACAGTAGCACACATACTACTTCCAGCTGATTCCTAAGTGACCCCATCCAATAGATCAGATCATAACAAGGGTCTACAAAAAATCTATAAGAACTGCCCACATTTTTTATCTTTTCCTCTTTCATATTCTCCACCAAACATATTTAGCTGATCTTCTGCAGAACACTATCCATACTGTGAACCCTTGATTTCTCTAATTTACCAATGCACACTGATCCTGACCATCTATGTATTCCAATTCTATAGGTATTCTTTGACATCCCATCCTTGGAGCTCAGAGGTATTGATATCCTAGGTGAGCTTTCATGCCTTTGTACAAGGTATCAGAAGTATGCATCTTACCATCCTGACATTATTTGGATTTGCTTCAATTCAGAATAAAAACTGGTTAGGGTTATCTTCTGCTCTATTTTCTTAAATACTTTGGCAAGCATACTTTTACAAACTCCTAAGTCATGGAAGCTGACATTCTGGTAATGACCTACCAAAATCAACAGACCATGAAAATCACACTATCACCCAAAGTTATCACCATGGGCTCCATGCACTACACGCAGAGAGCTGACCCCGCGGCCCCGGGGTCGCGGTGACGCCGGGTTGCGGGTTTTCAGAAAACTTCACAGGGTCAGCTGCACCGCGGAAGGGTCAGCTGACGCCCACATGCTTCATCTCGCAGTCATCTCACCTTATTACCAATGCAATACACATCAACATTATGCCAAACCCTGAAACCAACACCGCGGTCATATCAAGCCAATCCGGATCCTGAGCCTTGACAACCTTTTCAACCCCTCAAACCCTTGCCACGGTCAGAACCCTTGGGCTACAAAGGAGATGTTGGGCAAATCATGAGTCGTGTTTTCCTCCAGTACTCTCCTATATAAGTTGCTCAATCACTGACACCTGTGGTTAATGCTTCACCCCAGCTCCCTCAAATTTCATTTTTCATCCCTTTCTGCTCATCAAAATTGAACATATTAGTTTTTGTACGTTCACCTCACTTTCTASCATACTGCTTCTCCAATCCATCTCTAACCCTTTCATTATTTTGGTTGCCTGCGATCTCTGTCTGATTATCCATCTCATTTTCTCCTTCACAATCAATCTATCACTTCACAGCATACAGGTCTTGTTTCTCTGAAATACGTGGCTTCCAATCATCGTTGCTATGGATTCTCCGGATGTTGAAACCCTTGCAGCGGCTCTAGCGGCGCAGACACAAATTAATGAAACACTACAAGCAGAAATCAAGAAAAGAGATTTGTTTCAAGAAGAACTCATTAAGCGCCTAGATTCAATGAACATCGATGCTTATCACAGAGACATGCCTTCGAAATCATAAGGAAAGTCAACTTCAAAGTCAACCCCAAAGTCAACCCCAAAGAGCTCACCTTCTTCAAAAAAATTACCCGCAACGCCAACATCAAAGCCTAGAACATCACCTTCAGCATCTAAGCCAACTGCTACAAGTTCAAAGTCAAAAGGAAAATCACCTGAAAAAAAATCAAAAGAAAAGTCTCCTAAGCAATCAAAGCAAAAATCACTACCAGCTGCTTCCACTTCCAAAGCCGCCTCACCTTCTCCCAAACGGAACCCGAATCAGATGATCATGCGAGAAACACCACAAGGATTTTCCACAACCAAGGTGTGTCACTGTCCCAATCCAAAATTGCTGCTAAAATTCTTTGCCTTTGAAATATCTAAGCTGAAGTGTTACTTCCTCTTTGGTGCATATTAGGATGCCTTGTACTGCTTGATACGCCTAATGTGGGGCATGGTCAAAGTAGGCGTGGTACCTCCACCTCCAGATGCCAACAACATTCAAGAATTCACTGCAGCTTTCTTGGACCATGAACAGATTCAGAACGTGGTTGAAAGTAGCATTGCACGCGACTTGGTTCCCCAACACGAAATTCTGACACTCAAAGGCTTAGCAACTGGTAGAAAGAAGATGGGTAAACAAATCGTCAATATTCAGGAGTTCTTTATCACCATGGTTCAATCTTGTCTTGCTAAGCTAGGGATTCGAGTATGGGGCCCAAACCTCCTTGAACCTGTTGACTCACTCTGGAACGAAGCTTGTCGACTCAGCGCACTCAGGATCTTCCGAAGGGTGGCTATTGGGGGAGCATTCTCATACATGAACATCAACAGAACTTATATTCAGAGCTTCGACTTACTTGAGGGCGCGTATAACCATTATGTTCATTTTGTTATGGCTGCAAAGTTCAAGAGAGAGACAGTGGAACAAGGAAGAAATGTGAAGGACGAGGAGCGAAAAGTGATACAACGTGCTCGACAGCGTGTAAGTGAACTTCTTTTTCCATTGATTTTTGGTGGTTATACCAAGCTGATCAATATGCTTGTTCTCTTCCAGTTGGCACAAGAAAGGCTTCAGTTTGCTCGAAATCAAAAATATCCACAGCGGTATCAGGATCTACTATCGCAAAACGATGCTCACAGTGATGACGAATACAGCGCCAAACACAAGTGTTACATTGTGAAAACCCTCTCATACCGCAGTACCAACGCAAACGCATTCTTTGAACGATTAGATCAAGAGATGGAAAAAAATGATCAATTTGAAAAACGACGATCTCAAAGACGTGTTCGACGTCGCCCTAAACAACCGGTCATCTCCACAATTGCTCGCCCACCAAAACTTATGCCTATTGACTTTTATCATCCGTCCTGGTTCAATGATCTTTCCAGAGCACAGAAGTTCAAGGTTGCGGACGCTTACCGTGTAGCATTGCTTCCAAAAGCAAAACTAAGTTT
>KZ142110.1:0-11637 GCA_002157035.1 Melampsora medusae f. sp. deltoidis
GCTTTTAGTTCTAGGTCTCATATGCTCATTACCTAGGAAAACAATTGTTTTCATTCCAAAGTCAATCTCTTGGTATTTTAATTTCATGCTATAAATCTCTAAGTTATCTTTACCTTGGCTCCAAAATCTGATGATTTCATCAGATTGTGATTCTGTTAATTCAGTTGAGGGAATTATGTATTCAAAGAATTGATCCCAATCCAATTTTTTTCTCCCAACTGGTACTGATTTGACTAAGCAGAAAATGAAGAAAAGGATGGGGTAAGCTAGGGATCATTAGATCACAGAGACCTTCCAAGAGAGATAGTATAGCAAGCACATGGTGACCTACTTATCAATGACAAAGGTGAATCACTTGGGATACTGTACTCTTTCCATTTGTACAATCCTGTGGCTGAGCCATTAGCAATCAAATTGGATTGTAGAGTGGATTGTATTACGATGAACCAATATGCTTTCAGCATCTTTTTGCTTGATAGAGTTGATGAGAGGAGCTATATGACCAATTGTTGATGTTCAATCAAAATATTAAGATTCCATGGTGGTTGAACAAAAAGAAGCAGATCTTCATTTCCATATTTTATGTTTGTACAGAATTCTGTACATATAATCTTTGGGCCTCCCAGTCTCACATGCTATTGCAAGTTTGAGAGTGACATCTGTGACATCCATCAAGATATTTCCTTCCACAATGTAAAATACAGCTCTCCTAGCTGTGTGACATAATGTACAATCTTCACTTCAATGTTACAGTAGGTTGTTGTGGTATTGAGCATACCCTGTAAAGTTTGTCAAACAGATTCTTTTCCCTTATCAAAAAGAATATGTTGTATGTACTATGAAATCACTTCAAAGAATATCATTCCAGTATTTCCAAAGCCAAACTCAAGCAATACCAAAAATGCTCCACTCCAAATAGCAGTTTTGGGGTGGTTTTGTGGTCCGCTACAACCTCTGAAGTTCATAGCGGAGCCTCTGCACCAAAACCAAAATGTGGGGATTTCCATAGCAGAGCAATCACAACGAAATGGATCAAGGTTTTGGTTTCAAAATATTTCAATATAGCGCAAAATAAAGCAATTGCGCTTTCTTTGCTCCAAAACCTTCTAAGTCTTTGTTTCATACATAGCAAGTTGAGTGCGGAGCAACTCGTAGAGGCCATTCCGCAACACAATGAAATTGGGTCAAATTTCATTGTGTTTTGGAGCAGTTTGGGTATTGACTCAAGCACATTGGAACAGACTTACTGTCTATGAATCAACTCAGATCAGACTGATTGAAAAGTTCATATCAGCAAACTTTCTTCTTTATTACAAGAGTACTACAAGTATAAATGAGATATGTCTGAAGTTCAAATTGCAAGATTGTTGATTGAAAGTTTGAAACCTGGATATGAGGTGACTGTTGCTATCTTTTATTGTGGTATTCAATCTCAATTCTGATGAAGTCAAATGTGAGTTATTAATTTCCAAAGATGAGCAATCATAGATGTCACCTTCTCAGATTCAATCTAGTCATCATACCTTGACTTATTCTGCTCAACCTAGTAATATGGTCAAGTGTACTGTTAATTGCTGTGTGGGGAATACTTTTCAAAAGCCCCACAAGCCGGATCAATGTTTCAAAAGGCTGGACAACTTTGCCCAACAGGATGAATGGATGAATAAGCAGGATGAGAGCAAGAAGTGTTTCAAACATCAAACCTTTCACCACCAAGCAAATCACACTGACTCTTCTAGTTCAATTTGTGGGTCAAGGTTTTCTGACCTCCCATAAATGTCAAAATGAGATGGAAGGACATACATCTACAATATATTCAGTAGTTTTAGATTGATTAAGAAATCAATGTGCATCTGGATCCATGGATGATACAGTCAGATTATGGCATCCTGAAACAGGTACTACATTATATGTGATGGACAAAAATACTTCATTAGTTGGTTTCTTAGAATTTTCTCATACAAAAATGGTTTCAGCAGCAGCTGATTCAACATTAAGGATTCAGAATCCAGAAAATGGAAAATCAGAACATGAATCAATAGGACATGCAGGAGCAATCACATGTTTTAAACATGATGAACTTTGAGTGATTTCAGAATCAGATGGAACTTTGGAACTTTGGGATTCAAATGATGGTACTTTTATTTGAGATCTTTGTACAGGTTATTATTTGGTTTGACAAACCAGTTTTGATGATTGGTTTAGTGTTTTTGCAGTACAGAGAGGTCATGATAGTGAATATGAAGTCTTAGATTTTGGTAGAACTGATGGTAGAACTGATGAAGACAATGAAGAAAGATTGATAGCTTTATGGTTAGGTTAATTTGTTTTGTTTTCTTTTGTTTTTGGTTTCAAATGTGCAACTGATTCTTTTTGGTTATTTTGATTAGATCAACAAAGAGAGATAGATACTATTCAATTAGATGAAGATCATCAATTTGTTGAGGTTACATCTAGAGGGGGAGTAGAAGAGGGAGGAGTAGAAGAGATGATGGTGTAAAATGGGCAAAATATTGCGGAGAGATGGAGTACTTAGAGTGGCAAAGCTGTAGAAAGTAGCTCAGATGAATCAGGTTGGATTTAATGGTATATCTAAGGTCTTGTTTTCAAATCTTCAAATGATTCATATAGTGTGACTGATTATATCTTTTTGGGGGTCTGATTTTGATTTGAAATGTCTAGCTTAGTTACAAAGTATGATGAAATCAGTCAGAAATATTCTTGGGATTCACATGTTTAGATTGTCTTTTGGTTTTGGTTTTGGTTTGATTTATTTTTTTCTTTTTCTTTGGGTGTTCATGTTTCATCAAAACTACTTTTTCTTTCATATACAACCAAATACATCAAAGGATCTTTCTAACAATTGCCATATCATTATGAAAGTTTGGTACACATTTCAAAGATAATTATCATCAATTTTTTTGTAAGATTTCTTGTGTGGTTTCATTGGGTTTTTATTCTTTCTTTTTCAATGAGATCAAATCATGGGTTGTTTTGGTTTCTTTAATTGATTTTCAAAAGGATTGGTTTTTTTGGTTTTCTTGTGAAGCAGTTTTTCTTCTGTCATCATATATAAATAAAATGGTATACTTATTATTTGATTCTTTTGTGTATTATTAATCACAGGGGCAAAAATAGATGCTCACATAGGGGTGAGCGTTGAAATTTTTCTGTTTTTTCAATGTTTGTCCAATTTTACTTCCCTCTTCTTTGCCTTTTCTTTCTTATTCATTTCTTCTTGTCAGCTGATTACGCAATCAACAGGAACTGAGCAGACAAAGTAAGGCTTCCTCAGGCTTTATTCTTTAGCAATGAAGTCTGAGGAAGGGCTGATCCAGAGTAGTATTCTCCCTCTATGTAGGCTCCAAGAAACGCTACAAATGATTAGCTTAGAGGCTGAGCTGAACTGAGTATCCCCTTATCTAATTCTCCACAGCATCCCTTGGACAGATCACAGAGGGTCAGCCTTGCGTCAGGCTTCATGGCTCCAAAATGACACCTGAGGCCCATCTGCTCAGTCCAACCAAGCTGCTCAGCTATTCCTCAGTGGCATTACTGAGCTTAAAAGGATCCAAAGGATTTCACTTCACATTGGCTGAGGGGCAAGGGGCTGCTCAGTTTAGTCCCACTGCTCAGCTAGACCTCAGGGGCATTACTGGAATGAGAAGGAGCCAAAGGGTGTCACTTAGTATTGGCTGAGGGGATGCTCAGTTGATCTCAGCCCCTCAGTGTGAACAGCTTTACCCAGGGGACATTGCTGAGGAATAGCTGAGCAGCTGAGATAAACTGAGTAGATGGGATGGCTCTGTTATCAGGCTTCATTCCTCAGCAAGAAAGTCTGAGGAAAGTCTGGCCCATTAGTGATCCAGCCAGGGGAAGCTGTAGAGTATGTGCTAAGCAGCTCAAATGGCACGGCCCCTGTGCAGGCTTCTTAACTCAGAAATGAAGCCTTAGGAAGGTATAGTTCATGTGCTCATTTTTCCATTTTGAACAAATTTCTGAGGATTCAGTGACTCATGAGCTGATCCTGAGTACTCATCTGGACTAAATTATTGCTCATTGAAGATGGAAATGATCCTTATTCAAACTTAACTAAGTCCGTCTTGAGCTCAAGTTGCTCAAACAAGGGACTTAGACACAATGTTGAGATTTTGGCCTGAGATCGGCTGGTACTTTTTTTCAAAAAACTGTCAATCTTGCTGGACTCATATCTCACAAACCAAGTGCTTTTGTGATCATAATGGAAAAACAGGAAATTTCTCCCTCTTTCATTTGCCGCTCTTGGCTCATTATTATCTCAGTTATCAGAAATTATCACAAAAAAACAATTTGGGGCCAAGCCTGGGGCCGTAGCCACACACATGAGTGTCTTGTGCTGCGTGTCAGAAAGCCGGTTGATTCTGCATGTATGAACATGTAAACAGAAATTTTCCTGTTCAGTTGTGGACGTTTTGTCTCCAAATCTGGAGTTTTGGCCATGAATTGTGATTTTTGGTTGCCGCAGTCTTGGCCAGACGTGTAGGGCCCTGGGCTTGGCCCCAAATGCTTTTATGATAACTTTTGCACACTTTGAGGTAATGACAAGCCAAGAGTGTCAAGTGAAAGAGGGACAGATTGCCCTTGGCTTTGATTGGACAATCAAAAAGCTTTGGTTTGTGAAATTTGAGTGCAGTGAGATTGACAGATTTTGAAGAAATGTACCAGCCAATCTCAGGCCAAAATCTCAACATTGTGTCTAAGTCCCTTGTTTGAGCAACTCGAGCTCAAGAAGGACTTAGTTAAGTTTGGGCCTTCTTCAGCGATGTCAAGCAAAATATGAGCAAAACAGGCTGATCACCTGAACACAACCAATATTGTGAATTGAATGAATCTGAAAGAAAATGAATCTTTTTTGGAGACTTCAAAAAAGTGCACAATGCTCAGGTGTATGTGAGCATTGATTTTGGCCCCTGTGAGTACAATCATCCTGACACACAAAGAAGTAAAAAAACATCATTCCTCAGGATCCAAAGACCCGCTCTTAATCTTCTTCAGAAATCTTCCCTTTGTGCTTCCAAAATTAATCTAATGTCATCAGTCAAGTGAGAACCTTCCCATATAGTCTTTTCAATCTCCACCAGTCTAAGCATTGCAGAAGCCAATTCAGGTAAATCTAGTGTTCATATAGGCTTAGGGTGAGTCACGCTAGATCCATTCAGAGGTCAAGTCTTTGTAGTTGCTCTTGATGAAGTATAGTTCAATAATCTAGCACGTTTAGCTGCCTTGACACCCATTGGTCGTTTGATAGAAACAATTTCAATATCCGAATCATCTTCTGAATTCTTTGATGCTGATTGATCAATCGGTGTAGGTTTAGTGAAGTTACGCCCAACAGCTGGTCCAACATAATGAGTATTCCATTTTGGTGCCTTTGAAAGAACATAATAAGATTGAACAAAAGTAAACTCTTCTTTTTCAAGTTCTTTATACATCCAATGAGCATCCGTATGAATCTCAGTAGGTGTTGAATTTCTACCACGATGCAAGTTCTTTGCATGTCCAAGAAATCCCACATATTTATTAACAGATTCATCGATTGAATCGAATCTTTTTTCGAGCGATTCGATTGTTCTTTCCACATATGGTGGATTCGATGAATTTTGTTTCATATGTTTTTTGAAGTGAGTTAGTACTGATTTCCAAAAATTGACACCTATGCTGCCTCCTCTTCGTAAAGGGTTTTGAGAGATGGCTAGCCAAGAATGACAAAGTTGAACATCTTCCTCAGTGGAAAAAGTCGAGCCTTTTCGGACAGCTGAGGTGGTAATCTTCGGCGCAGGTAACAAGGAAGGTCCAGACGATGAAGTTGAAGGTATAAGGCGTCGAACGGTTCCAGAAGAAGACGCAGGTTTTGGGCGCTTTTGGCTATAAGGCTGAGCAATAGGGAAGTCGAGGTTGGGTGATGTATCGGATGATGGCCTTTTTCCTATAGCGTCTGACCGTGTTCGTGACGTTGCCACACCAGTACCGGCAGTTTGGCCAATTAATTTCGGATCAATCAGCCGATGTAACGTTGAAGTGTGTGTCGATGGGCCAGAAAGAACTGTATTCGGTGTCGAAAGGAACAATCAGACAATCGATGACGCGTAAGACATAAGATGTGAAGTCGAACTCACCTGTCGAGCTACCATCAGTTGGAATAGCCTTAGGTGGGCCTGCACCGCTAATAATCTCGATTTCTAGGAAGACTCATCAAGATCAGATATTGATGTTCATTGGGATTGGATGTCATATACGGCCAACTTACCCACATCGTCATCTTCTTCGCAACTGAGGTGGTGACTGGAGAATTGATCAAGTGGCGCCATCGCAAGGAAATCAACCAACATAAAATTCAATGGGCAAAAAAGGTTCTAGAAATATTATGAATGCGCAGCAAAGTAAAAGATACATCCGAATAAGGACCAACGCATGATCGGTGTTGAATTGTACTCACCCACGATGTTGTGCCCCGCGACAGTTGTTGACCAATCAGCAAGCATGGCGCGTTGGCGTGTTGTTTTTGAGGGGAAGGGGAACGCGTCGCGCGAGCTCGCGAGGTCGTTTATGGTACATAGCATACATACACATGTAATCCGATAAGCCATAAAGTGGTCAATCTCATCCACGATGACGTCTGAGGCTTGTATGTATGACCCTCCAAAGACTTTCCCGATGGTTATGCATTATCCTGCAAGCAACTCGATCGAGCCTCTAACAACCAATTGATAAATGAACACTTCCCGACACTCACTTTCATCTTTGCACTGTACCTCCCATATCTTACAAATATCATTTGTTTTCGACTTTTTCCTAAATTATCTTTCTCAACTCCACATTATAATCGTGATCTTAACCATGAGTTCTTTCACCAAAGTATTCTTCGCCCAAACAATTGAAAATTATTCAAGTACATACATACATAAATTTTAAAAAAGAAACAAAAAACAAAGAGTTCATACATACTTTTATATAAAGGGTCATACAAAATATCGGGTTTTTTTCACTCATTCATATCAATTCATAAACCTAATTTTGTATTGTATTATGAGACATGAAATTCACAAAACAAGGAACAAGAAAGCTCAAAAGATTCAAAAATTTAATTAATGAGGATCTAGGAAGCATTTTGATTTGAATTCGAGTTTAGGTTTCAATTTCCACCTAAATTGATCTGTCCATTACCCATACCATTCCCAATCCCGTTCATCCTATCATTCGCAGTACCACTCCCACTAGCTACAATGCCACCCTGATTTCCTTGTGGTTGAAAGTTCCCAGTCTCATTCAAATACTTTTGATAAACATCACTCCAAAGCTCCGTAGAAAGGATCCCAATCAATTCATAAACGACCATAAGTTGAAACCCAGCATAAACTTCCTTAGCTTCTTCTTCACCAGATTGTAATCTAATGGCTGTCAAGGTTGTTTTAGCTTTCCTTAGTCTTTGGTGTTCTATTGAATTAGGGTCTTGGATTGAGGATAAGTTCATCGAGGTGGATTGGTGTAAGATTGATTGGAGGTTGTTGATTTGGGTGGATTGGTGGGGGGTTGTGAGGGTTTGGGGTCGCATTGCGAGAAGTTGTTGGGAGGTTGATGGTTGTAGTTGAGAGGTTGATGGTTGATCTTGCGGAGGTGTTGGATTCGCTTCAATAACAGCTAACAGAAGAAACATAAACTCAGACGAAGGCTCCAACTAAACCATCAATGACAAAGTAAAGACTTACTAGGTGTAACACTCTGAACATCAAAACCACTATCTTGATTCGAATTAGATTGACGAAGATTGATCGGTGGACCAAGTTGAGGTTGTGGTTGATGCAACATTTCTTGAGAAGTTGATTGATGAAGTTGGTTAATAGAAATTTGTGGTGAGATTGTTTCATATTGTGATAAATTATATGCTGTTAATGGATCACCTCTATTTGAAGGGTAGGCGCCAGTCTGGAAGAGAATGAGCAGCAATCAATAATCAATCTTTAAGATAGTGTGATGATGATGTTTATAACAGCTTACGATTTGATTAAGAGGTGAATGATTATAATGATGAGAAGCATGCTGATTTGTCGAATCTTGTAATGAATTTCTAGTCTGTTGTCTCCTTCTCATCAAATCTTTCGCAATTCTAGTAGCTGTACCAGTAGCAGCTACTAAACTATCAATCAAATCCATGTGTTTCGTACAATCAGGTTTTTGCGTTAAAGCGGTTTCATAATCTCTTAAAAGTTGAATCGGTACTCTTGCTCTCATCACTGGATCTGCCATGATGCCTTCAAAGATTGATAAGGTATGATTCGGATCGTCATTCGATGTGGCTAGGAATTGGGTGATGGTCATGATGGCTGACTTCATTGTTTCAAACTCATCGTTCTCTGAATGCGGTTTGATTGAGGTTGTTGCGTTGGATCGTGAATTGTTGGTAGTTTGATGTAGTGATGAAGTTGCATTCAATGGTTTAGATTGAACTGAATTCAACTTTTCGAAACAATCAAATGATAACATCAGCTTTGATTTGTTTTGCAGGAAACAGTTTAGTTTGATTTTTACTAACTGGATTGACTTTTGATGGAGCAAATGAAGTAGAAAAATCGTAACACTATCAAATTCAAATTAATCATATCTCAATATTTCCTCTCCGTCTTTCTGAATGTGAGTTTTGGTCAAAAATGAAAGACTAACTAAGGTTGGATTAAAATTCGAAACTGGAATCGAACTTGAATCAAAGTTGAAACCGAATAACTATTGCAATTCAGATAATATCAAGACATTAGCAAAGTGTTTGAAACTGCTTTGATGAAATATCATCACTTACGGATTTTTTCTTGTTGTTCCCTTCACCCTATTGAAAATCATGCAAATATTAAATAGCTGATTGGAAATATTGATAAGTGAAGAGAGAAATCACCTCAGCTGGATGATTTGAACTCGCATCCAATGCTGAATGATCGGGTTCAGCTTGAGGTTGAGGAGGTTGATGATTAGTTTTATTCTTTTTGTTTTTGATTGTTTTTGCTTTTGCTTTAACATTCAAATCAGATGAAATTGCGGGTGGTGATAATGATGAACGTGATCTTGATCTTTTCTCTTTACGTTTTGTTCTTGATGAAGATTGAGTTGGTAATCCGATTCCAACATTTTGATTTAACAGACTAGCACCACGACGAGTAACTACCATCTTATTCGAAGGGTTTTATAGAACAAAGGAATATCAATGTTCAAAAGTTCAAGACAAGTATCGCAATGAGTTGGGATTGAATGAATTTCTTTGATGTGATGAATGATGAAGGAATTCTTTGTAGTATTGCACGACAGAACGAAATGGATTGGATCCATGAAGACTCGAGAAATCCAATGATATTGTAAACCGAATTGAGACTAATCAATCAAACTCATCAAAGCAAGATCTGAAATTAACTTCAGATTGAAACATTATCATTCTCAAAGGAAATCATCTCAATTCTCAGAAAGGAACTCTTCATCCATATGCATCTTCTTCATTTTCTCATTTTATGCATAAAAATTGAATCATTTCAAATATTTCATTCACAACTTCTTTTCACCTCTTCTTGATCATCGATAAAAAAGAAAATACAATGTAGCCCATTCACCAAATCCTAAAAGGCCTGTAAATGCAATCTGCGTTCAATCAATCTCACAAGATATCATATGATGACACATAAGAAGGATATCTTAAACAACAAGAGCAAAGGATATCAAGATCAAAGTTAAAGGTTGATTAATTTATTCACATCACATTCATGCAATTCAACCCTTTGAATTGATTCCGATTGAAGACCTTTTTTCTATCCATGAACTTGATGCACCGAAAGAGTTGAAGAAAGAGGGACGAGGTTCTTCAATTCCGACTTGAGATGGTGAAAGGAGAATGATGAGCTATAAGCATACCAACATGTAAGTATGTTTATAACCGAGTACACTAACCTTTTCCAAGAAAAAAATCCAAAATCACAGCATCGAATTTCTCAATCTATTAAATACCAAACCAACCAGCAGCAAAACCAAAACAAATCTTCATTCAACTTTTTATTACCACGGTCTAGACGGTCAAATTCGGCTCCCAGATATACTCTAGACTTCATTTACAACATGCCAGCTCGTGCAAGGAAAAGAATCAGAAAAAGACGTCAAGTCAAAGATATCAGTGATAGTAGTAGTAGCAGTAGCAGTTCAAGTGGATCAGATTCAAATGTAAGTCTCCCAAGTCAAAACTGCTTTTTGATTCTTCATCCACTGACTTTGAACTTCTTATATGAATGTAGACTGAAGATGAACAAAAAACTACCAAAGACTTGACAAAGAATACCCAAGAAGTCAGCTCATCTGCATCCTCATCTTCAAGTAGTAGTAGTAGTAGTAGTAGTAGTGAAGACGAAGAATTCAAATCAAAACATTCAAGAAAATCAAATCTGAAATTCACCCAAACCCAACCCACGAATCCAACAAGTACGATTTCATCAAGTTCAGATACAGATTCGGATGATAGTCAAACATTAACAACAGCCAAAAGAGGAAGACTAGCGAAGAAACAAAAGAACTTGAAGATAAAACATGATGAACCCATAAGCAGCACTTCAACCGACCCAAAACCATTGTCTAAAAGAATACCATCACCCATACCCCACTCACCAAGCGCGCCAATCTCTTCCGAAACACTGGATTTAGATCTATCGATTCCATGCCTAGACATACCACCTAAATTCGACTTTGATTTCCCACCCACAAATCCCAACGAGAAACTCACAACCTTGAACCAACAAATCAATTCTTCAGAAACCGAATTCAAATCATGGTATATCTCAACAGTAGTAGATAAATTTGAAAATGAATTAGATTTAATTCGAAAAGATCTTGAAAAATCTTCCAATAAATCGAATTCAAAGAATACTTCAAACCGATTTGAACTCTTGATTTCAGGTTTGAATTCTGGTGTGGATGTCTTTAATGATGATGATGATGATACTACTATGGAAAATCATCAAACGGAGAAAGATTTGGTATTAGAAACTTTACAAATCAAACAAGATTTAGATCATCAAATAAAAATCGATGGAAACGAAGATATCGAAATGACAACGTGAAAAACAAAATGTTGTTTTCTTTTTATCAAAGGTTTTGTAAATATATCTATTCTTAGTCAATCTCTTTTGGTTATTCATCATTGAAAGAAATCTTCATCATCATCTCATAGTTCACACTAGTGACAAGGATGGCCAAATTGTGGGGCTTTCAAATATTCCTAGAAGTGTCCAGAAGTGACATCCAAAAATTCATGGGAGGTGTCCCAGAAATTGGAGGTGTCCCAGAACTTTCTGGATGACACTTTTGGGACGTGTTTCTGGAGTTTTGAATACCCCATATTGCTTTGATTCAGTATGTATTTCAACTGGGCAACTTGACCGAAAATCTGATTATCTGCTCGGTAGAAGAACATGATCAACTTTCAAACCAAAAAGTTTTTTAAATAAAAGAAATCAAACCTCTTGAAGAAAAAATTGGATTGAAAACCTTACATTATCCCTTGCATAATCTTGGATGTATCAAAGCCAAACCATCAAAAAGATACCAAGATTACATAATGATAAACTCACACACATATTA
>KZ142121.1:3331-29662 GCA_002157035.1 Melampsora medusae f. sp. deltoidis
CTTCCAATCATTTTCCCCTGCTCAATTCAAGGGAAGTTGATCAATGTTTGCAGTGCAAGTACCTTGGCAAAGCCCAGGTAATAGGGTTATCTAAAATATGTAGATTACTCTTTGGCAACCGGTTTTCAAAATTGTTCTTTCAAAAGTTTCCCGGTTTGAAATTCATTTCAAGTTGCAATTTTATACTTGTATCTTGCTCATTGTATTTATTTGAGAATGACCTCCTCCCCCAAGAGGGCAACACATTGCACAAAGGCCCCTCCGTTGCTTTGTGGTGTGTTCCTTGCGCGTGACCACTGCGGTGTGTTGCTCAATGTTGCCCGCCCTTAGCAATGCATCGGTCCAATGTTGCCTACAAGTAGATTTGAGTAACTAGCTTGTCATCTGATGCTGACTAATATCTTTGAATACATACAGATCAAAAATTCTTCAAGCCCAGGCATGAAGCACCTTGGTGTCAGAATAACATCTTCAACTCAAAAGCAATTCAATCCCTCAAAAGCCAGGAGCCAGTAACCCAAGAAAGACCTGACCAACCCATCACTCTCATGAGAAACATCCTTAGCATGTTTTATCAACCTCAAAGGTCTTTGTTGCAACAAGCCACTCGATTCCTATTATCTTCCCTGATTCTAGTATGGAATGAAACGGCCCCAACACCTGAACAATTCCCTATTGAGGCTGGATCACTTGATGTTGCAAAAAGAAAGTCTGCAATTGAATGCTCCCAACACTACTCTCCAAATCAAATTACAAACAAGCAAGCTATCTCAGATCTTAAGGAAAGTCACGGTGCTTGTGTCAAGACAATGAACAAGCTGGTTAACAATGTGTAAAAGTGCATTGAAGCTATTGCATACATTCAATCTTAACGCCAACACTACAAACCGCACAAAGTCTATCTATTGACAAAAAGCAAGCTGCTCAAGACTCTAAAAATGCCTCCAAGAGACAGGTGACCAACCTTACTAATTTGTCCACATTTCTTTGCTGTGGAGTGAAACGTCTGATGATTTATCCTTACGATAACATGTTTGGGCTTCTCAAGTGTATGCAATTCATGCTAGGTACTCACTGGCTTCATAAAAATCAACCTACTGAAGAGCCTAGTTGGAAACAAACACAGCATTTGATCTTGGATTTAATTGAAAAAGCTCCTTTCATGGATGGTAATGATCATGACAACTCCAACAATCCTTTGAGTGGATGAGAAGTTGTTGAATGTCCTAAGATGGATCTTGCCTGGGCATTCAAATTGGGCTTTGACAACTACTGCAGACAACATCTTGATTCAGACAATAACAGCATTTGCAGGCAACCTCCTTGGACTGTACCTTTTTCTGCTAATCTTCGGTTGTCTGATGACAAAATTCAATCTTCACAGTGCTTGGTTGGTGTTCATCTTTCATGCCTCTTGAGTCATGTGTCTGTGTGTGAGTTTTGGTTGGATACCTTACGGCTTGGGTGGTGATCTACTATGTAATTTTGAAATGACAAAGACTATCTGTTCTCAAGTTCATCAGTGTGAAAAACCAGTGCTCTTTGGCTTCTATATCCTTTGATTGTGATATTCAAACCCTCTAGGTTCATGCTACTGTTCTTGAAAACCTACTTTGAAAATATCATCTTTGCAAGGAAAATGATTGTACAGAAATCTTGAAAAAAGGTTCCAGAGAATGCTTCTGCCAAAAAATCAACTATGAATCTATGGTTTTGAGTACCACAAATAAAGTTCAGATTGTCTGAAGCAAAAAAAATGATCTTACTCAACAGACGGGTACAAGAATGTTTGATATTTATGATCTTTGCTTTCCTACAGGTTACTTTATGTAATAACTGTTAACACAAGCAAAATGTTTGGTTTTTGTTTTGAGTCTAAAACAGGATCAAGTTTTTTTAAAGAAAGAAAGTTATGTATAACGTCATAAAAATACGAATCAGTCTAAAGCTATGGTTTGAGGTTGTGATTTGATCTCAGAAGGATTAAGTATGGCCACAACTGGATTGTGTTGATCAATCAGCCTGGACCATTCAATTAACCAGGTTGAGGCCTTGTCAGTATGAGATTGAGACCATGTGGCGGCATAGCCTAGGAAGAGGAAGAGCTGGAAGTATGTAATCAAGAGTCAAAGAACATAAATGAAGATTCCACCAAGCAAGAACTATGGGTGGGAGGTCATGTGGTCTGACTATTTGCTTCAGTAGAATAGTATAAAACAGGGCGATTGAATGCTTCAGCTATTGCACCACTCCACCCAGGCATTGAGAGGCGTGCAGTCAAAAGACCAACACTTTACGCACAGATTGTACTGGATACCGCCCATAAAATATCAAACCAAAACAATCCTTGGTGTTAACTGCAACTCTGGTTCATGATTCTGGAATCCGACCCTGCGGAGATGAGGGAGGATCTCCTCATCCCTGTAAGGTTGGATCCAGTTTTGTGCTGCACGGCACCACATTGATGAGCCGTGCTAGGAGTAATGAATAACGTGGACAAAGAGTAAAATGAAGACGTTGAACTGAACAAATACAAACAAATGAAAGTGGAGATAAGAGAGAAAAAAGAGATACTCTGTAATTGAGAAGTGCACTTTTGACCGTCCATGTGGTGCCAAGTATTGCGTTTGAGCGAGAAAAGGGAGATGTCTGTCAGAAAATTACCAACCAAAAAGTAAAAATGAGTAGAAACTAATGAGCAAGGAAGGGGACTTTAAGCACAAGTGATGGCAACACTGGAACAGAAGAAAGAGTTGAAAATGTCCTCTACACTCAATAAATGAGTTCTTGGTTTCTGTGATCCAACTTGGAGCCGACTGGAACATGTGATCAAAACAATTTGCAAAATAACCAAAAGGGCGAGGAAAAACATGTTAATGTTGCTGTTTTTTGGGCTTCTTGGTAGTATGGAGGCTGCAATTTCGATGTGCAAAGCTAACAGCCTTGGCATGGAACTCGGCCAAGAGAGGGCCACCATCTTTGCTGTTGTTGTGGTTATGAAGCGCGGCACAACGTTTGGGAGTGGAATTGTTGGTGAGAGCAAAGAATTCATTGAATATTCCAGTGATGGCGTTGTCACAATGGCAAAATTGGCATTCAACAAGATTGAGAGCTTTGTGAGCATCAGGCCCAAGTTCAAGAGTTGAATCAAGTGATTCATGACAGGATGGGAGGTGGGTTCAAATGCCATGAGGGAAGTGCTCTTGGTAGAGGTGGTTTGAGAATGACTCTGCCCAGATCTGTGGTGAAGAATGAGTACAGCTTGAAAAAACAGAAGGGGGGGTATAGATCACTTATTTGGACTGTGGTCAAATCCGGCTCAGGGGGAGCTTGATGGACCAGTGGGAAAGGTAGGAAGTCATGGATGTCAGCAACTTGAGGATAGGCGTCCAAGCCAGTGCCTACAGCAGTGGAGCAGTGGNGCTACCGTTGTTGGTGTCAAAGTCTTCTATTGTGGTGTTATGGTTGGATTTACCGGTTGGTCAAGGCTTGTTGGGGCACATGTTTGGATGAAGATGTAAGATAAGAAGGGTAAGGTCTAGTACAAATAAAAAGCAGCTGCTTGTATTGTGAAAGTAGAATTCGAGATCTACTTCGCCAATAGATGAAGCAATGAAAATTGGACAAGTTTGTGATTTGCTCTTTACGTGAGGTAACAAAAGGTAAGATGAGCAACAAGAATCAGTGTTGACAATGGCACAAAATTGATGTTATAAGAAGAAAAAAACAAAGTCAAACAATCAGGCAGTAAGGATAGTAAGGCCATAAAAAAGAAGTCAATGCCAACATATCCCATCCCCCTAGGCACTGGCCAACACTTTGACTGTGCAATTCCATTCCCCTGCTCTCATCACAAACTTCAAGCTCAGATAACCGGGGACACCTAATTATGGGAATGCGCCATGAGCTACACAGACACATCACAAACACATTGAGCGTGTGAAGACCAAGCTTCACGGATCCAAAAAACTTTCCTTGGGGCATTGAGATGTGAAATCCTTGTTCCCAAAGTTGCTTGATGGACGTCTGTTCTTGGCTTTTTGATATGTCACAAACGCAGCACAAGCTGTTCAAAAAATTTCCCAGGATTATCTGGTCAAGGGAACCCACACTTTATTTGGTAAAGTGTTGGTCGAGCAATGCCAGGTCATCAAGAGCCATTACTCCGGGTGTTGTAACACATTTGACTCACCAGGATAAAGAGAAGAAAGAGCCCTAGACTGTGCGATTGGTAGTGCATCATCAGTGAAAGTAATCTCTCCCAAAGTCTTGCGTATATAAGGCCAGTCATCCTGGGGTCTACCAAGGGCTGCTGCAATAGTGCGAAACCCACAATGACCATCTGCCTTGACTTCAGAAAGATTTGGTACAAACGTATCAAGGAATGGATTGATGTGATACTGTTCTATTAGTCCTGGTAGTGCTGGATTGTTGACTTCAGGCTTGATGAGTGTCTGCTCATAGGCTGTGATATCAGATAAAAAGTTACCAAACAATTTGTCAAACTATAAAAGCAATTTTTCTATTGGTCAACATGTCTTATGATCATTGTATACTGAAACCCTACATTCATAGAATCTTGTTTCGAGTGCATATTGATACCAAGAGATTCAAAAGCACTTTATGTTACACCAAAAACATCAGATTTTCTGAGTATAAATATTCTAATTTTTGCAACTCACTAAAGTAACATTTGATCCACTTGTAAAACATCTGGTCTTCATGGCTCTTCATGCTCATGTTTGGAATTCATCCCTCAGTTGCATACGTCTTTCAATTGAAAGAGGTGCAACAAAATCAGCTAATTAACCCAACAAAAAGACAAAAAAGTTTCAGGGAGAGGAATCAATTAACTGAACAAAAAATGAAATGCTGTGCTACAAACTAAAAGACTGACTTTCTACTTTGATGCAGTTTGCTAGATTACAAACTTGATGTGGAGTATAGTCAGGAATTAAAACTGCCTCTCCTGGTTCCTAGTTAGTGCAGAGAAGAAGAACTCATCAAAAGAAACCTAAATCATCAAATCAGTGCAAGACCAAAATAGTCATCAAAAAATGACATGAAAAATACCAGAGCACAATCAACACAAACCTGTTTAATCTCATAACCTCTCACCCCATACTCTTTCAAAAGTCTTGCTCTCATGCCAGCATTAATGTAGGTTGTTTCTCTGCGTAATAAATGATGATCATGTTGAAATCACAGTTTTTAAAAGATAAAAAATTCAGGAAGACAAATTCAAGTTCAAATACTTATAAATTGAGTCCTCATATTGTGTCTTGATTTTTTGAATGGAAATTCCTAATTCCTTAGAATGATGATCATACAGGCGTTCACGCAATTTCCTGGTATGCTTTGCATGATACAAATGCCACAAAGCCTACAGAGAATGTGAAAAATCAGTTTCCTTATCATTTGAAAAGACCAATCTTGGATTTTGGTTTCCTACACAAGCTTCTGATCCATCTTGATTGTCTTTTGCATAAGCTTCAATGTTCATGCCATCTGAGGTTGCAATTCAGATTCAAAAACATCAACTGCTTTTTAAAAAAGGTCATCAAGAATCGTAAACAAACCTCCTGCATCCAGATGAAGAATCCTGGAAATCACAAATAGTGAGACAAGGTAAGATTTGGAACCAGATCCTAATGAAACCATGAAGAATATACACAATTGATCCAGACAATCACTCTGGTCTGAATCACAGATAGCCATAGGGAAGTTCAAGTTTGAAAAAGCACTGGGACAAAGGTGTTTCTAGCAGAAAATGCTGCTTTCAATTATCAGAATTTGTGACAGAATCAGGAAGGCCCAGCCAAGGAGTACATACACTGTAAGTCCTACATTGAAACATCTCTTACAACACATGGAGGCCAAAGAATTTGAAGTTTGATGACTTTTACAGCCAACTTTAACTGCCTTGGTATACATCTAAGAAGACTAACCATGAACACAAGAATAGAAGAGCCCACCAGATGGGCAGCTAACCTTGGATCCAATTTTCCAGGGAAAAAACAAAACACATCATGTTACTACAAAATCAAGGTAGGTGAATGAGAAGAGAAAAGACATAAATTGACTTATCAGGAACATTTGCATCCTCAGGAAAATGAGCTGCAAGCCTTCCCAATTGGTCACTTCACTTATTGGTACAGTTTTTTGAAAATCCTTGAAGACCTCTGGAAATTGCAATTTGAAATCAGTTTCAGTGGGCCAGTTCTATAATGCAAAACCCAAAACATATCAAAGTTTAACAAGACAATTGAAGTACAAAAAAGCAGAAACATACTCTCTGTTGCCAAACAGTGAGATCTTATCTTCAAACTTTTCGGGGAAATGTGCTACCTTTCTGATTGTAGGATCTGCATCTTGGGTATTACTATCTAGCATGCCACAGTCATCTCTACCATAGATTGTTGTAAGATAGTCAGGAGTCCAATTGTTGCTCATTTCATCCTCCATACCAGTGACAACTCAAGTACCTCCTTTGGACCATATTTGATCATAGATGTCATGGTGAGATTCCAGTGTATGTACATCCATCTTAACACAAGGATCACTGTCTGAATCAGGTGGACTGCATGGAAACGATTCAAGAGAGAACAGCATGGGTGGTGAAAAAGTTGGATTTGGATTGAGTTGAAGAGTAAGATCAATTTCGTGTAAATAATTCAAAATTTCAGCTTTGGTGAGATGTGAGAATCTGATATGAGAAGAAGTATGTTGAGATTCAAATGATTTGACACTTTTACAGAGGCCTTGAATCCATCTTGAATGACAACCAACAATAATGTTTCCTTCTTGATTTGATTCTGCTTCTTGACAAGCTGATATATTCTTAGAAACTGATTGTAGTACTAGAACAAAATCCACACAGGCTTTGTTTCCACCCTTTGTACATCACCATGCTACCCCAATCAAACTAGCTAAGCAGTCATCACATCTAGCCTCTTGATCAATCCTTCTTCCAATGAATTCACACTTTGTTCATGTTCAAGTTGAAATTCTTATAGCTCTTTTTCTAAAACTGATTTTAATGATTTTCCAACCACTTTTCTCAATTCAATCACTTGATTCAAACTAGGAATTGGATTGAACTGTGCTAGAGAAGGTTGACAAGTCACTTTTGATGATAAGCTTGGTTAGGATGAATCAGAAATTGAGTGAGGCTATTTTTAATGAATCTCTAGGATCCAGAGCTCATGGACTTGCTGATCAGGCTGATGGTTGATGGTTGATGGTTGATCAGATTCGAATTTCAATTTATGTATAATAGAACTCTTGACATTTCAACATGTACACATAACTGCTATAATACAGGGTTTTTGTTATATTAGAGTATTTAACATCTCACACTACTTCATCATTGTGAGTTCAATGCATGCATACATGGCACTGTTTACCAACAAAAAGGTCAGGCCTAAGCTTTTTTAATCACCAAAGTATACCAAAATGATATATCACAATTTGTGCTGCTTAAACTGGGCCATCTACATGTGTACTGACCAGAAACAGTATACGTAACATACAGAATTAGCACTACCAATATGTGTACATACACTCTTGCTACATATACTTATCAATGTTAGTTTACGTACAAAGACTTCCTGAACACCTCAGTACTGTTGACTGGCTTGCTATCTCACAAACATATTCAAGATTCTTTGAGATTCTTTGATCTCAAAGAAGATCAAGGATCTTTTTAAGAATAAGTAAGATTTGAAGGATCCGGAAGAAAGGAAACATCAAAGTAAGATGATCTTTGTCTAGCCAACCTTAGCTGGTCATTTGGAATATGCCATCCTAAACGGGCCCAAGTTGCATTTGAAGCTGAGGCATAAAAAGAAAGTTGGGTGTTCATTGTTGGCATTGGTATTGTCCAATGATGTTTCAATCATGGAGCTCTTGATGAGTGTCTGATTTATGTGATCAAGATCGTTCATGCATAGGAGTCTTCTAACCTTGTGTTATCTTGGGCATTCATCATAGCTTCCCACAGAAGCCCAGATAGTATGGATGATGTTTGAAAGTAAACAGTTGACTTTGAAAAGTTTTCAAAGAGTAAAATAGAAGGGATTGGAGCCCTTGTGTCTTGTGATCTGTTGATTAAGCTGAGTGACAGGGTGGGCTACCAAGTGGGTTGTCAGCTTGCAATTTTAAGCTGACTGTGGTTTCTTGGAATCATAATGGGAATAATGAAGTCCCTTGCCAAAATCACAACTACCCCCTTGAGCCCTGTGCCATGTCCTATGATTCCTTACCCTAACCTAATCTTATGAGATTAATATCTTTTGATATGTTTGGATCAAACAAGCTCATATCCTGATCCAGGTGAATTGAACTTCAGCTCATGAACCTCGGTCAGCTTAAAATGTAAGCTGACACTCCTTCACTTTACATTGTAATCAATCAAAGGGATTCTGAAAATCATCCAATTGTTGTTGGTTCAAAAGCCCATGACACCACTATTGGCACCATAGTGGGGTCATGGGCTTGAACCCACGACCATTGGATTAGACCCCAGTCAGCTTGTGATTTCAAGCTGATCCTTTGTATTAGGGCAGTTCTGATACAATCTTTGTGAAACCTGTCAAAGCAGGGATCAGTATGATTCAAGCTTTGATGAACTGAATCTATCAGAATCCCACAATCACAACTTACTCACCTTCAACCAAGATTGTGTGCAAAATTCTTGGATGAAGAGAGGAGAGCTTGTGGCGCTCTGGCAGTACTGCTTATAAGGAAACAACAAGCAAAACATGGGTTCAATCAGGTTTAGAAAGTTACACTTAATTAATTATACATATGTTATGATTCTTGAAATAAGAGGAGGAAATCATGATGGTGTTGTAAGCATGACCTGTGAATAGATAGATAACACAAACATGTGATGAATGAAAACACCATTTTTGTAACAAGTTTCAAAGTTTTGAATATCACAGCACATAGAGGCCAAAAACTTCACAAGTTGAGGCCTTTCACAGCAAACTTGAACTGCCCTATTACAGACCTTCAAGCAAAGAAGGTGTCATGGAGAAAAGGGAAAGGATAGGCGCGTAAGCACTGCTCTAAAAGAAGAACAATCTCTATCTGCCTGAGATCATGGAAGAGAAAGTTGAAGGCATATACACTGGGTAAGATCCTGGATCCTGCGCACTGACCAAAGATGTTTTGTAGAGAAAGGATAGATGCCTCAAAGAGGTCTTCAGATCCAAAGACTCATTTTCTTTTTTGAGATGCTCAGAAAGCAAAGCATTTATGAGACAAGCATGCAAGCCTAAGCTTGACCAGTCTTACCATGCCTTTGCCAACAAAGGCGTGCTGGTCTTGCCACCACAATTCAACAAACAAATTGTATAAAACTTTATTCATTTATTTAAATACCTTTGTGTGTGTATGTCAACATGCTACCAAGTAAAAACACAGTAATAGGGATCAGGACCCTGGAGTTATCCCACCATAACCTTTGTGGGAACTTCCAAAACTCCAACAAATGATTTTCATGCAAAAGCGATCGAATCAGTTTCAATCATTGGTTTTGGAAATTTGAAGATTGGAATCACACGGCTCCAATTGCTTTTGGATGTCTGTTGACAAATTAGGATTTCGGAAAGGAAGACGGCCTTTGCCCGGTGATCCAAGGAGGAATTGCCAGCGGGGCAATGTGAGGGATGCTGAATCACATGCAGTTTGAAGGCTGGCTGATGATTGTGCAGAATGCCTAGTCACGGAGGTTCACTATTTGATGTGACACCGGATTAAGGACCAGACTTTCTAAAAGGAGGGGACCCCTTTGCATATTTGTTTAGTGGGCTCTGGATGGCTCTTTGCTCAGAGGTTGTCTGTTGTCTACCACACTGAGTCTCTTTCTCCTTGGTTTTTTTCTGACATAGCCATTTCATCAACATTTTCCTTACATTGAATTCTCACTTGACCCACAAATCTTGAGAACCAACAGTGAACTTTGGCAACAAGTTCCGTTTTTCGGCATTGAAAAGTTATTGTTCAACCCCCTTTCTCCACCACCTCATGCATGCCAACAAGCTTGGCAAGCCCCTACACATCAATCAATGAGACTTTGCTCACAACACCAATAGGAAACATCCTTTCACTTTCATCTGGTAAGATCTCATTTTCCAGACTGATTGAATGCTTGATAATCACACTTTCAATTGCTTGGTACTGTTATTGTTAAACGTCATGTCGGAACTGCTGATGGGTTAGGTCTCAAGAGAACCCAAGAAATGAGACCCTCACGTTGGGCGTTTGGTATTATAAGTGATCATTGCATAGTCATTGATCATCCTTTGTCATTCAAGTTTGATCCTTCATTATAACGACCGTCACCTTCTAACGTGTTGGCTTTGTCTCTTTTTGTAGAAAGCTGCCAGATAGTATGTCAGTTGGCTGGTCTGAAGATAAAATCATCAAGCTTGTCAGATTTTATGCAGAGCTCTGAAAGATTGATTGAGCAAGGTTTTTGATTTTCTACAAGTTTTGATATTCATGAGCACCACCAACTCTGGTTACCTTCTTCTCCTCTTTTAGGTCATCACTGGTGATTGTCACAGTGTATCAGGTCATGCAAATCATCGAATAATTGCAGCGGCCATATCATATCTATAATATCAACCTCACCATCACAATCTAGCAAGAGCTGACAATATTTTTCAACGGTCAAATCATTCCACCAATCACGCTTTCCCAATGACAATGATGCTGAAGTCAAGTTCATTAATCTCAAAGCATAGTCCTCTGTTTTCATCACCAATAAGTCCATGTTAACATCACCAAACTTGCGAGTCACTCCTTCTTAACTTTCAACGTATTCTTCTATGTCCTCCAAGACACGCTGAACAATGATTTAGAGTTGTTTCAACAAACCTTTCACCACAAAGAACTCAAAACTCCAGATATTGTTTGTACTCTGACCCTATCTCTCAGTCTCAAATAATCATTAGACAACATGCCTTTCTTGCTTTTTAATCACCAGTTTGCAATCAAAATTTGTTACGGGAATTGGGGTTTGATTGGGTGTAATTCAAAACTCCCTTTCTTCAACTAACAAAAATCATACCAGATTGAACAAAACCTTAGCAATTGAATTGTTTCCTGATAATGAAGCTTCGAACACTACCAGTGCTTGTGTGAAGTCTTTAGCAGTGAATTCAAGTTGAGTTTTCCTGGATTTCACATTTCCCATATAAATTCAGACCCGATTGACACGTCAAATCTTGTGAAAGTATTGTCAAACAGCGCTGTCAATAGGCCTATTTATTGTCCTTTTAGGCCTTTGCTCAGCCGTTGGCGTGAACTGTAGTCAAATCTGCAGCTGTATCAATTTCTACCTTCCCTTTTTTGTGCCATATCCTTATTTTATTTCCAATCCTTCATTCACAACACCTTTTCGCTCAATTAGCTGTCTTCTTTTATGCACATTTTTTGACCCAGCTGACACTGAACTTTCTTGCTTCTCCCTTGAATTCTTACTAGTTTACTTTCATTGTTTATGCGAACTTAATGCAACGCGCACTTTACAATGTATGTATGTCCGCGATCTTCTTTGTTGTTTTTCTCTCTTTCGGCACAACCTTGTTTCTGTGTAATCAAAGCTTCAATTCATGTTTACCTTCCATCAATGCGCTGATGCGCGGAGTGAGCTGAAACGCGAGGTTGTGATGTTTCTTGGGGTTTAGGCTTATCCCCAAGTAGACAGTGAGCCGGTGAGTGTAGGAGTGAAGCCCGAGGTTAATACTCAATTGGTTCTGTATTCCCATTAATCCCCGTTGCCTGTACAAAAGGTTATGGTGGAATAAACACACACAGAACAGGATAAATAAAACAGACAGTAATGTGAATACTGTTTGAAGTATGCCAATGAGATATAAAAGACTAATTTATTTGATGACTTCACAATGAGATGAGATGATAGGATCAAGTCACTCACAGATTCTTTTGGCATTGGAGAAGAATCGGAAAAAGAGGAGGAAAAACAACTGGTAAAGCAGAAAAAAAATCCCAGCACCCTTGTATTCCTGTGCGTACCCCACGGATCACAAGCTAAACTTGCAAATTGATAGCACACCAACTAACACCTTCCCAAACAAGAATATTTCCCATTCCACCTTAACTGCACTCAATTACAATAAACCTCTTTCTGCTACAATATATCACTGTGTATCTGGGTTTTGAAGAGCACTCATCTTTGAAGCATTATCAAAATGTTTGAATTTGATGAACCTATTCATGCTCTCATGAAAAGTTCCTGGTGTAACAGACTCTTTTACAAACCCCAAATAGACCACGTGCAAAGACTGGATAGTCTGACGTGGGCAAGCTTTTAATTGAGCACTTTCCCGGTTTGAGTGAGATAAGTATGTAAGCACGCTTGTTTAATTGAAGTTCAGGATCAAATTCGATTATCACTATTTGTAGGATCATAATCCTATCTATACTGAAGAGTTTGAAAGGAACCTGGTTGAGCTTCAAGATCAATGCTTTAAACACTGATTGAGTTATAGTATGTGTTTCTAGCCAATCCACAATTCCAACAATTATTTGATCATGGTTAGTTTTCCATAGGACGATGCACAGATGACCAAAACTTGATCTACTCAAGGTTCTTGGTGAGGATTTCAATCACAAGAACAAAATGCTCTGCTTCATCTCCCAGCAGCCTCATCCGTGGTGTAGCCTCTTGCAGCAGCAGCAGCAAGAGGCTGTTACATAATACAAAGCCATATATGTAACATTTTTGACCCTGATGGACAAAAGCAGTCAGACTATGAATAAATCAAAGATTTAGAAACTAGTTTATGCATGTTACTCTTTGCATGGCTCACCAGATTCACCTTTTGATCATCAAGGTTCATAATGCCATTGTCAGGTAGAAGCCTGTTCAGGAAACAGTAAGTCTTTCTTCAATAGATGCCTTGAATGAATTCTGTTTGTTCAATGATGAAATCTGAGCTAGAGCACCATCCATATACAGCTCAGCCGAAATACTGGTTGGGGACAACAGTGTCAACAAACCAGCTTTCAACCCCAATTGTTCTCTCACAACATCAACAACCAGCTCAAGCATAGGATTCAAGTCAATAGCCATATCAGATGGAGAGTACAAGTCCTTTCACTCAATAATGAAACTAGCTGATTGTGTTGTGCAAGGGCTTGCTTCCCTCACCAGATCAGACATTGATATGTAAGTGTTGACTTTGATTTTTCAAGGGCATGTCAATCTGTTAATAGTGCTTCAGAGCTCTGGTAAGGCCATTTGAGAAGAAGTGGCCTAGAGACTCAGTTACAATATATCCAGGGGATCTAAACCGCTTAGAAGAAGGAGAATGGCTTAATGACATGCTGGTTGGATTTAGATTGTAGTGAGCATCTTCATGCAGGGCAAAGGGGTGACATTGGTCTGCATGCTCATGTGCCTTTACATTTGATCAGTTGGGAGCTACAACAAATTTGTCAAAGTGATTAAAAGAAGCATTAATTCAGTTTGTTTGTTCAATTCTAGACTCAAGGCTTGAAACCAAATTCTTTGGAAAGATCAGATCCTCCAGACCAATCTAAACCGGCTTATAAAGAACTTTGTGCTCATTCCTATCAATCAAGAGTACATGCTTCATCTGAGTGTGTTCTTTCTGGGAACAAATCAGTAGTTTCTTCTCAGTTCACACTGATACTCAATGATACTCGTAAACCCTGGAAAGATCTTGAATGTTCAGTCTACTACAGCTTTGGCTCAACCTAACCACACTGCTCAATTCACCTCTTCAGTTGCCTGAATGCATAGGTGAGTTGGTCATCTTACATCTTCAAACAAGGAGTGACTGATAGGGTATATTCCAGTCTGCGTGTTCCGGCCTTTGACCCTTTGCCAAACCATGGCCACCAGATAGCCGTCACTACTATCTTCCAGTACCTTGTTCATGAAGCCAGCACACGCAAAAGCACTAAAATGGCTCCATGATTTGTGGACAACATCAAGAGCATCAATGTACCAGTACCCTTTCTGTCAAGTTTGGATGATGGTGGCCAATACCTCATTCACTTTGTCTAAATGTTTTGCAAAGATCATGTCAAGATGATGAAGTGAATTCATGAATGGCTCTGATCTTGCTTGCAAGCTACACTCATCTGTTTTCATGTATCAAGTCTGAGGTTTTTTATTACACCCATCTGTTTTCATGTATCAAGTCTGTGGTTTTTTATTACACTCATCTGTCTTCATGTATCAAGTCTGTGGTTTTTTATAGGCAAATTACTTCCACCACAGCACTGGTTTAGATGACTCCGACTGAGTGACTGAGATTGATCATATATGGAATTCTGATTTCATCAAAACAGCAAGACAGGCAATGAAAGACTCTTTCAATAATAGCATTCTTCAATATCAAACATATCTCAAGCAATCACTGACCACCATCAGCATGTGTGATGTCTTAGTTCGAAACTTTGACAAATGCTTACAACATCCCACAGATCATGTAGAACAAAACATGAGGCCAGAATTGATACAGATATATGTATTCTGGATAGTACACAAAGCTCACCTGCTTGGGAAAGGTTGAACAAAAAATCCACACCACCTCAGTCTCAGAAGAAGCACAATGAATCTAAATCATGTCTGACTGATCTTTCTTCCTCATCATTGCCTCACCACAGCCTATCAGAGTCCTTGGCTCCATGTAGGGCAACCCGCAAGTTGACCCAAAATCCCAAGAAACAGACATGTCATTGTATTCAAGCTTCATTAAAATCTAAACCACAAGGTGTGTCTTGAAAGACCAAAAAAAAACCTTGGAAGCAGAAACATCAGAAAAATTGATGCAATCCAGAGATTTGGCTGTTAGATGTACTCCCAAAATTCAAGCTTGATCTAACCTCGTCCTTGGTTCATCTGTTTTCATGTTGTTTTTTGACCAATATTACAAACAATCAGAAGTTCCCAATAAGCAATTGACCATCCTCAGTGATATCGTATGTAAAGAATGCCCTTAGTTACAATGTGACTGGATACTTTTACTTTGACATTAAGATATTTGGGGATGAAAGCTTAACTGATGGTTCAGCTGTGATGAGACTTGATAACTTTGAGAGTTACCCAAATCTTTCATGATCAGGATCAGGATCCAACAGTGTATCTGCTCTAAATTAGAGATACTTTACTGGTGATATATCATGTTTGAAGTCTCAGTTTGTCTGTCCAAAGTTCTGTGCAAGCACCCATGTTCTAGGATGATACGTCTGATACTTGTATCAAGCACCCTGATGACCAATGGTGATAAGATGTGTTCTGGATCTGATAGAATGCTGGTGGTCATCAAGCGTATCAGATTCCATTTCAATTTGATCCACCCTGGGTGATATTCTGCTTAGGAATGGAAAGTCCTGATAGGATCTAGTATCTATTGATCCAGATTTGATTTGGTTTCTTATTGAGCAGAAAAGACCTGAATGGATAATTTTGCAAGAATGCTAGATATGATTTGACATTGCTGAAGTGCATGTCACAAAGTTTTGGAGACCATCAGTGTTTATCTTCCTCATATCATCCATATTCATTTTTAGCAAAACATATCAAGCGTGAACATGGAAGCAATTAACACCCTCTCAGGAACACTTGGCTTCAAATAAAAGAACAAAAGAGTCAACTTCTAAAGGTGTCTACTGGATCTGACTGTTTTTTTCTACTCTAGGGGATCATCTGAGCTGACTAACTCAATATAGAACCAACATAGTCCTTTGTTTATCTTTCCGCAGGTCACTATTGTCTCACACTTATAGGACAGATAAAGCGGCACCAAAGACAGATATTCAAAATGAGGTTGACATTGACTTGGATGCTGAGTTAGACTGGCTTTCATATCCACTGAAGCCGCTGATCACTGCACAATCATCACTGTGGGGTAAGCATCACTAGTCTGCTTGGCAGGGCAACACTTGGACAGGGAAGCCAACCCAGTTTGGATTATCACGCCTCAAAACAACAAGCAAGAAGCAAGGTTTCACAAACCACACCCAATCTAAACAAAAAGGATCTTTCTGAATAGATCAGTCCTGAACAGTCCCTAATCTCACCCAATCAGGCAGTGGCACTGCTGAAGACAAGTTTCGCATGTGGCGTGGCACTGCAATGGAATTATCTTCAACTGTGGGACTCCAAGGTGACCAGCAGAGCCTGTGCGGTGCGCTTGAGAGCAGTCCCTCCGCTCGACACTCAAAACTGGTCAAAACCCAGAGTGGTGCGGAGTGGTCCCAGCATTGGGTTGGGTTACATAAAATATCAGCAAGATCAGGTTAATGATAGCAAAAAATATCAACAAGATCAGATTAATGATTGCACAAAATATCACCAAGATCAGGTTCATGATAAAGACAAATGTGAACTTCAATGGGAAGGATAAAATTCAGACAAGTGGTAAACAGCTGATGACATCAGAGCTGTAGTTGGATATATAAAACAATATCCCACCCATTGGTATTTCACACATGTAATGTTAATTTGATCCACACTCTCATTGGTCCATGATGAGTTACCAACTCCTACTAATACAGCTATCACAGCGTATGCACTGCAAACATGCCTCAATCAACTGATGTCATTTGATGACCATTATATTGCTTTACTGATGTACATCTGCAACCCTGCTCCACATCGAGATTACCCCTTCCCAATTTTAATATTTCTTGACCTCATCAGCTATTCAATTCATCTAATTGTTTCCAACTTCATAACCTCATCAAATATCCAAACCATCTCATTGTCCTTTCTGTGTTTTATTGTTGCTTTGAATCTCGCACATCTCCATTGATCTCATCAGCTCTCATCCTGAAGAGCACCCATTAACCTGTTTTGGGTGAGTCCTGATCTTTGTTGACTTTTTATGCAGTCTTGCTCACCATATACTTCTACTCTCAAGTCTCCTTTGCCAGCAATCATCCTATATACACTCTTATTTGCTGTACTCATCCTACCCTTTGAAACAAGGTTAGGTCATATCTCATTCCATCTACATTTTCAGCTTACTGACCAAGAGCTTCGACTTCCAAGTTCTTTCTCATCCTTCTCTCGCCTTCTCTCGCCTTCACTAGCCTTCTTGGAGCCAATTGTTTATGATTGCCCTTCCACTTGGTCAGTTGACCTTCTTCACCCTGTCTTGTTTTGTGTTGTCTTTCCAATTATTTTCTTTTAACCGTAAAAGCAAGCTGCCATGCTGCCAAGACACATCCTACCTCCCGCCTCAAAACTCAGAAAGGGCTGGCAAAAGCTTGCTGTAGAAGATGCTGTTATGCCAGAAGTACCTGCTTTCAAAATCACATTCAATAGACCTGGGACTTCAAACCCAACAGAAAAACTGAGAACTTAACTAATGGTGCCAACACAGTCCTGCGAAATATCAAAAATTCAGCAATGTGCCCAATTTTCGGGTTGTTTATTGATACCCTGCGCCATCAACTTGTTGTTGCAGGACCAACACTCACTGGTGTCCTTCAACATGCTTCACAACCACCAAATCAGAAACAATCCTGTCGTGTGGAAATTGCAACGTACTCCCTTTGGCCCTATCATTGATCTGCATCATCCGACCAGCCTGCAGAATCACTCATGATAATGAAAAACAACGCTGGCTTCACTTGTTGTGTTTCCTCCCATACCTTAAGGCACAGTGTGGCTGAGGATGTATTTGAACTGCCTGGTCAATCTGAGGTGGGCAACAACCTTGACTTCACTGCACGGGAGCTTCACCATAGCAATGCTACTACAGCCAAACGGTGAAATTGTGAAATCTACTGGTTCCACCGAGAAGAATACGTTGGTTTCAAAGAAGTCTTTCAATCCTCTTTATCTAGATTGCTTGGTAACTGTGAGGTTGAACCTGGAGCCTTCAAAGACAACCCGCATGGTGAAGATGTTAAAAATATTCGTGAAGCCTTTAGCAACATTCAAACTTCCTTCAACCAATTCCGATATACCCCACTCGCTGCCAGCGTACCTAGAAAGGTCACAAGGGTAAAGTACAGGTTTTGTGTGAAAAACGTTAAAGTAATCCTTGTTCAATAACTATGCTGTGAAAATACCAAGCTGATCATCTCTACAGTCTCTTGTGCAGAGAAAAGACGATCAGTGTTTGAAAATTCAGTGAGACTAGAGAGCTTGATGAACCAAATGGAGCAAGCCAGGCTGAATGACAACGTGGAATATTGTGAGTCTCTTGTTGGTTGTTTCTGACTCATGTTATATGCCTTTTTCTGAAATGTCTTTTCCTCCCAAATCTAACAAACGAGATGATGATGAAGAGGAGGACAGTCATGAGAATACCACCCGTGATCAGATGTGGTTGAATCCACAGATTCAAGTCAAGCTGAATACTGAGGAGGAAAGCCTCAAGTCCAATAAAGAGGTCACTGAACAGTATATCAACCACTACTCCAGAATCAACACCTCCACTGCCATTGACCATGCCCGCCGCCGCAGAATGGTATTCACCCGTGCATACAAAGCTGCTCTTGAGAACAACAAGAGGCCGCCTGTCTGGATCAAACCACCACTCTCAGCGACTCATGTGGGATGGTTGCCTCAAGGTGGATCCCCGAATGCACCATCAATCCATCAATGTGTACGCACTGGAACCAATGGCTGTACATACCATGCCGACAATGCATATAGTCTGGAGAGGCACAAGGGCATTTGTAGTCTGAATTCAGTGCACCAAAAATTGACACCTCAACCATTTGAATGCAAGAAGTGCCCATCAACCTTTATAAGCCTGTACAATTGGACTCTCCATGATTCATTCAAACATTAATGGGTGGGAAAGAAAGGCCCAACCTGTCACCTTTGCCAACCAGATAACCTTTATAGAACATCTACGTTCAAACCGCTTTGATGCAAAAAAGATAAACTGGTTTTGCCATCACCTAAAGATTTGTCTACCGAGGAGCGTAAGAAGATCCCAGCAATAGAAAAAAGAATGTTGGACGGTGAACTGTTCCATGTTGGATCATAAAGTGTTTGACATCTTTGAGAGTTTTTTTGTCAAGCCTTACATATGAAATATCATTCACTATGTCCATGTGATCTTCCTTGCTATCCTAGGTGTTTCCATGAGAAGACAAAAAAAAAGTGGCACTGAAGTAGTGTGCAGTTTTCTTGTACATTTCATGTCTAATGTACGCTCATTTTTGTCTACTCTGTTGTTTGTTCACTGAAAGTCCACCTCAAGATGCATTTCAAACTGATGAATTTCAACATGTATCCTGCTTCTTCTCATCAGGCTAGCTCAATTGAGATGGTATTTAACAAATTATGTTGGTCCAGCTCAGAAACAATATGACTCTCTAGATATCCACTCTTCACTTACTATCAGAGGTACCAAGCTCAACCTTCAGCTTATCAGTTGATACAATACCAATGCTTGTTCTTTGTCAAAACCAATGTGGGGTTTTGAATTTTCTTGAGAGTTACTCAGCAACTTGCTTCAGTTCTCACTCAGATTGGTCTCTCTGTACTTTGAATTTGATTAATAATATAACAGAAGATTGGGTTTGGGAATTATGGGCCCGTAGCTTATCGCATAATCAACGGATTCATTGGGAATATAATTGAATTGTATCATCAAATCTTTGATCAGATCTGGTGGTCTGGAATGCCTTTAGCTGTCACAGGTATGCAAATGCAAACAAAAAATAATTGAAGTTGTACCAAATTCAAACAATAACATACTCCGAAAAGCAGTTGATCACATTGAATTCTGATTTTACCTATGATGATCCAGTCAAAACTGAACAGGAGACTTTTTGAAAGGTTTCGATATCAAGATCTTGATTCTCATGATCAAACTGCATGGAATTGGTTTGCTTTATCTCTTTGTGGTGCATTGGATGATCAAAACTTGTTGATTCTAGATTTTCAAAAATCCATTATACTGATGGGGCAATTGGTAGGACTTGGAAAATGTGCTTTTCCAACAGATGCGAATGTCATGTGAGTAGCTCTTGATTGCTTATATTTGGTATTCAAAGAGGGACCCCAAGGGTGAATTTCTTTTGGCAAGTCACTTAATTACTTTCTCATGGCGTTGTCTTTGGGAAAGTTCAGATGTATATTGCTTACTATGCAGAATTTGAATGGAATGGGTCCCACCGGATCAACTGTGTCTGTACCTTTTGCTTACCTTATGTTCTCAAATCTAATCAAGAGAGATCATGAGAAGTTTCACTGAATTCCAAGATTAAGGTTGCCCAAACACCATATTCAAGACGAAGATAGGAAAGAAAAGACAGAGAGGCAGAGAGTGCCAGTTGGTAATACTAAAAAGAGTTGGTATTTTTTTTGGAGGCACCATGGCATTTATCAAAGCAATTTTGTGACTGTTGGGAAGATTTTTATTCACATTTGAAGAAGCTGATGGGAACCAGGCAAATGAGAAGAGAGATCTTCAATGATTTGGTGTGTGATACATGGATTGGGTGTTTGATGATGTTTTTTTTTGTGTAAAACTGAATTGAGCCTAAATGGCTCTGCTGGAGTGGAATTGGGGACGCTGTTTGCATTTAGACTGCCCTATTTACTTTATCATTCAATGAATAGAACCTGTTGCATACAAATAGTGGATGATGAAAGATAGTTTTATGAACATCATGTGATTTTACAAGGGATGTTGTGTTGGTTTGTATTGTACAGATCATGAGCTTCCCAGCTGCCATCAAAAGAGTATCTGCACTGCTCTAGCAACAATCTGCTCATTTGCATGCATAGGGAAAGATCTCCTTGATGTCACCTTGGCTGGTCTTACTGCTTGATAGGTAAGTGTAAGTAGACAATGTTCTTGAACAGTGGATGCAGTTGTACAAGCTCACCTACAAGTACACTCTATGCCAAGAGGTTCCAGTTTATAGACTCCTTCCATGATTCATATGTGATACTTGATTGTGGTTTTGTGTTCACCCAATGCAAAAACCATCCAAGTCAATACACAAAATGGTTCTCCAATTGCTGGAGTGAATGTACAAAATGCCACTTTCCCAAACAGATGGACATCTTCAATTTGTCCATCACCATAGACTAACCTAGCATCTCCATCTGTGTCTTTTTCAAACATATGTCTATCCGTTTCAAGTCTCTAAAAGAAATCAAAAAAGACAACTTACTGTCATGAAATCTGTCCTTCATTACCATGAGCCGGTGGAATATGTCGGGTTCTATGGTTACAGTATGACCGTCTTCAGAAACTTTCATGATGTTTGGTGAATCCATAATGTGATGAAAAAACTATAGGATAATGTCTTGAGGGAAAGAGAATGTGGAGTATAATTTGAAAAAATTTGGTCAACAGTGCAGTGGCGAACTGACACCGGGTTTTTGAGAAAGGATGTTGATTACTCTGGGTAATACACATTGCACCGGCAAAGAGATGCCAGAATCACGGCAACCTCATGTACAGTGTGTTGTGAAAAGTTTACATAATTGCATCAAATATGTAGTGTGTTGGTTCTTGAGGTATGGTAACTTTTGACCACTGAAAACTGCCCTAATTTTCCAGCTAATTCAACATGCTGAATCATCTGACTGGGGTATTCATTAATCAAACAACTTTGGCCAGCATTCTATCAACTGACTTGTTTTTTGGAATATTTGCACCAAGTATTTGCACCAAGCAAACAGGTAAAACTCAAACTGCAATATCTATCAAGTGATTATCAGATTGTGGATCTATAAAATCATCAAACATGATTTGTGCATACTGAATTGATTGACTCATCATCCCACAGAAAGAATATTAGCTTCACAGTTTGTACCTGCTGTACCACAATCACCATCAGATGAATTGTTTGTTGTCATTGCGTTGTTTCTCTTCATCTGTCTTTGTGTGTATCTCTGCATAGAAAAAGAACGAAACTTCTTCCACTACTCCTATGTGGCATTCAGCCCAGTGTCTGATTGTACTTGTGATGAACATTTGAAATTTGAGTTCAAGACAAACACTCGACTATATTCTTTTGTCAAGATGCAAAGCTGATGTTCAAGGACACCGACAAGATTATATTGTGGACTGTGTATTGGAATGGTTATACCAAGACAGGCACAGAGCTAACATTATTTACATTTTTTTTGATAAGACATATTGTTTCGCCCAAAAATTGAACAGGTGTGAGCCTCTTCATTCATAACAGACCTCTTTTATTGGATTGGCCCTCCTCTCAAGGCTAATACGACCTCAAGCATCAGGCTCTGGCTCTACCTCTTGAGCATCGGACTGGACAAATTCACTCTAATTGGGTGATCCATCATCAGTGGCATGATGATGAGGGAAAACCTGATTTGAGGGTGGACTAGCAGTTGAATCAAAGCTGTCTTGAACACTAAGAATGAGGACCTTTAACAGTATAAAATCAAGATAACAGCACACTGAATCTAATTATTCTTGTTATCTGAACACGAAGCAGATGACACAGTAGTTTCAAGATTGAATCACGCTGATGCTTGGGAAAAAAAGTTAGAATCCTGAATTGAGCAAAAAAAGTCAAGCAGATGAAACCAACTCCAAAGTAAGTCAAGATACCAAATTATATCTTAACACGCCATAAGCCGCCCAATGTTCCCCATTAATCAGCAAACAAAAGGGCAGGACTGGGAAGAAATCAATACTTGTGACACAACAATAAAAGAAATAATAAACATACTCTAGAGGCCACAACCAAACAAAATTGGATCACTAACACAATGGTAGGTGATCTAGGCAATCCATCACAGCAATGTACCAGCACTTTTCCTCTTGAAGTGACACGACTCAGAGCTCTACATCACAAAATGTTAACCTCTTGACCTGTTTCAGGAGAGCAATTTAGACTTCAAATGGGTGTGAAGGTAACATACTGGGGGAGTATTGAGTAGATGGCTTTTTCATATGCATCTCTAATGTGAAGCACATTGTACACAAATCAATTTGGGATCCAAGCGTTAACACAGAATCTGTTTGCAGCAACACATAGGGAGAGAGAAAGAGAGACAAAGTCAAACATATCAAACAATGGTACTGCTTTTGATAATGGTTCAAAAATGACTCAACTCTTTACCCCTTGCACATATATCCAGGATAGTTAGAGAAGTCAGATCCTTGGCAACTTGCAAGGGCCCAAGGAATACTGAAGGGAACACTTCTTGTGCTATACGTCTCATTTTGTATCTAATCAATGAGATGAACACAATCAGTCGGCATGAACATTTACAATCAGACTCTAGTACTCAGCTGCCAAAGAGTTGGTGGACCAAGCCTTTCAGAGATCTGGGCCACGGAAGATGTATTGATTGAAAGATTCCTGGACATCACTGGAAATTCAGAATCTGTGCCAAAGGATGTGATATTCTGATTGGATGGAATAAATTAACCTGATGTTAAAGAAGATTGTGACAGAAAACAGGTGGGAGTCTGATGATGAGGATGAAGAAGGCTGAGGGACAGTAGTCCAAACTTTGAAGAGCCCTGTAAATAGTGAAATACGGAAAGGATGTTGCCATGGCATCCAATTCACATCTGTGGTATGATGTCATAACAGGAAGGTGAGAGGAAAGAATACATTGCCCGAGCTTTGGCAGTGAACAAAGACTAAACCCTTGGTAAGGTGTAGCTCTTGTGTTCCTTGAAGGTATTCTTTTGTAATCATTGCATTTCACTTTCCTGTGCTGTTTACCTTTCTCAGACATTTTGCCAATGGTGCGAACATGTCTGCACCAATTGTATCTTTCTTATTGATTTGTGCACTAGCACATCAGCAGGTGACTACACTCAAAGGCCCAAAGGACAAAAGGTATGTGGATGTCAAGTGATCGTACGTTTTCATTCTTACTCATGCTCATACTCATCTCATAAGATTACTATTGGTAATTTTTGAACTCTCATGCTCTTTTTGGTCCAGAGCTAGGGTTCCATTGACTCCAAAGATGGTAGAGATGAAAAGATGATACTGAAATCATGATCCTAATCATAAACCTGCATTTTAAACATTAGACTGTATAGCTATATAACATTTTTACAACCAACCCCAGCCAAACACATTCAAATTAAAAATGCATCTTTGATACCTTTCTTCCTTCCCTGTATACCATGGTTTCTTGTGAAAATCTGTTATTGTTTTATCACTCTAATTCTACAAAGTCTTGATTTTTTAAAAGCTCACATACAAATCTAACAATCTCCAATCAAACATCCTCACAATCTTGTCTTAAGAATGTTCTGCTTATCAATTGTAGGTAAGTTGGATTTGGAAATAGTATGGAAGGTTGGAATGTGATATGACAGCATATTATAAGAACATCAAGGAAGTGAAGAGGGATGGGAGTATGCTAATGTTTGGTTTAGGCTTAGAGTGGATGCATATAAAGCAAATGGAGAAATAGGTAGATAGAGCCTGATAAAAATTGAGTGCTAATCAGACAAAAAGTGTTTCCAATGTAGTGGAAGCCATAATATTATAAGGCGTGAGGTACAAGGGTTGAATGCAGATACAGAAAATTTTGGTTTTAGATTACATGCTGAGCAGTATCTTAATGCGGATTACCACAAAAAATTTAATACGGGAGGGGACAACTCCTCAGTATAAAAGGAGGTTGGCTTAAGCAAGGAATTGATTTTTTGTTGGTGGGCACCTTGGCAGAAAATCATGATTTCAAAAGGTTCCTGATGGCTGAAACTGAAGTGTGTACCGTGTAAATGTAGATTTGTAAGTTCCAACCTTCAAGTAATATGTCAGTGCTCGTGCTCTTAATGTTGAGGCATGAATGCTGATATTTTGCTCAAAGGGGGGTTTTTCCAATTTACATTTATTTAATAATTTGAGTAGGCCATTTTGAATAATTTGGTCATGAGTGTACTGCTTATGGTAGATCTGATGAAGTAGATGCACATGTTGAGCCCAACTGAAGGATTAGAGTTATTTGTTGAAGATTAAGGGATTGAAGCAGCTAGAGGACTCAAAGCACACACTGCTGAACAACAACTTGAGGGTGCTGAAGAGGTAGGGGAGATTGTAGAAGAAGAAGAAGAAGATTTGATTGATGGTTTGCTTGTGGTTGATACAAATTTTTCCACGAGATCAATATATTCTGAACAAGTTAATGCACAACATTGGTCTTTGGCAAAATCTGGGGAATCAAATGACAGTCATCTCGCAATGGTAGGAGGTTGTGTGGGGGTGGTTAGTGGATTTTATTAATTAGTAAATACAGTCCCTGCCAGCAACCACATTTCAATTTCCAAGAAACCTTTTTGCTTTGTTTGTGGATGCTCAGACAATGTTCAAAGATTTCTGAATAGACAGATGTGATGGCATTTCTTCGAGTATCTCCAGCCAAAAATCACAGGTATTGATTGAGTGTAAGGGGCACTTTTTGAGGTGGTGGAAAAGTCTCCACACCAAACTCAAGTTTGAAGAATCCTACTTCACCACCAGGCCCAGCCAATTGGTCTCAAGGCACTCACCAGACACCCAAGCTTGCAAGAAAGAAGGTTCTGACTGTGGGACTTAATTTAGGTAGCTGATTGGGCTTTGAGTTGTGAGCCGAAGTAGGGCTTATTGAGAGTGCAAGCACCACTACAAAATGTTTCTAAACAATGATGATTTAAAGAGGGATGAAATATATATGGTACAACTAAATTGAGTCATAATATTGGGTGAGAGTGAATACATATTCAAAAGTTGAATTACCACCAGGGCACCCGCAGTTAATTGGTTGGTGGTACTTGAAATCTGGAGATTGTCCGTCAAAAATGACAGTCCACTGTCAACCCCTCTTTGGGAGTGAAGACATGGCAGTGTGAGGGGCTTAGTTAAGCTTAGCAATTGAGAAGTAAGCTTTCTCTTTTCTTCTTGGTCTTCATGTATATTATCATAATGACTGTTCTTTTGTCACTCTGGATTCCCATTTTGATTTTGAAATGTCAGCCTTGCGGTCCTGTACCATCTTCTGAACTCAAATTTCGATTTTGATTCTTTTTTCTCATACTAAATGATTTGGTCCTATCAATTCCTCAGTTCCAATTCTGAACTTCAATTTAGGCAGGTACATTCTATTTTCTCAACCCATCTTGTTTGTCCTTTTTCTTGGTCCGTGTGTAATGATATTGTGTTGAATCCTTCTTTACTTTCATGTCCTGGATTTCTTAATTCATCCCCAGCATTCAATTTTGTATATCAAACATTTGTTAGGTAAGTGATTGATTGATTGATGTCTCTCTTTTGATTGCATTTGACTTCCTAAATTGACAAGTTGATCCACTTCAATGACCTCCTCCTTTAAGTATGTTGTTCATTTCATCTTTC
>MWRK01030144.1:0-20941 GCA_002157035.1 Melampsora medusae f. sp. deltoidis
CTGACGGAGCAGGGATTGTTAGGATTCAGAAATGAAACCTTGAATCTAAGACACTAATCCCGCGAACTGAGTAACTCACCTTCATCCAAGATGAATAGAGAACAACTTGGATCAGTTTATTATTCCATCACAACAAATAAGAACTATCAAAGTTATGAAAAAGAAAACAACACATCATTGAAGAGACTTACCTGACGGAGCAGGGATTGTTAGGATTCAGAAATGAAACCTTGAATCTAAGACACTAATCCCGCGAACTGAGTAACTCACCTTCATCCAAGATGAATAGAGAACAACTTGGATGAGGGAGGAAGATGTCAGATCGCTGCTCCGTCCGGTATTTGAACTATACAGAATACAAGTCATTAGGTTTAGTTTGAGTACACAACGTTCTTTGAAATCTTAATGTCACACACATGTCAGTAATAGAAATGAGAGAAGAAATTACACAAATAAGTGAAGATACATATAAAAACGTGAAATCTAATATGTCAATCTTATCTTTACTTCAACACTCCCCCTCTCATCTAATTTCCCATCTCTTGTGCTCCATGACAATGTAGAAAAGTAGTTGCACCAAACATTTGTATTGTGTCAAGTTGAGGTTCCCGTCCATAAAAGAGTTTGAAAGGGTATTTCGCCCCAGTGAGTAAGTTTGGCAAACAGTTATGAAAATAACACACTGCTATGTATGCAAAAGACCAGAATAATTTTGGTAGGTGCAAAGCCGCCAGCATTGTCCTACCCATATCAATAATGGTCTGGTTCAGTTGTTTGGCTACTCCTTTTTGTTCTGGTTTGTAGGGATTGGAGTGTTTGTGGAAAATGACCTTTGATTTTAGCCAGTGGCCAAAGGTGGTTTTCATATATTTGCCTACACCATCAGTTTTGACATGCTTCAATTTGAAGCTGGTTTCTTGTTCCCAGAAATTGATAACATTGATGAATGTGTCTGTAACATCAGATTTGTTCTTTATGGTGACTATTTCTGAGAAAGTTGACAATACGTACCTAAACACAACCATGAACCAATTACTGTTCACGTCCGCTGGAAATGGGCCCATGATGCCTGATACAATGACATCTAGCAGGCCATGCTTGCAACAAGATCTGCCAAGCTTGTGATTTCTAGTGCTTTTGCATATCAAGAAATCTTTGCACGTGAAGGTTGTTGACAGAATGGTGGGGGGAAGGCCAAGGCTCATCTGTCCAACACACAGTTTGAGTATTTACTTCGTGTTGACGTGACCAAATCAGGTGTTTGTAGGGGATAACAATAGATTTCATTGCTGGTATAACCCATTGAAAATCACAATAAGAAGCACCAATTGATTGATGAGACAGCATTTGTATTACAACCTCCCTCCTCTGCCAACACGGCTTGTGAAATGAGTGTACCAGTTGCGTGTGGACTGTAGTAGACAATGTTGATGAGATAATCCTGACCGTCTTGAGCTTGACTCACAGGCAACCTTTTCCTACTACAAAAGCAGAATCACCATGAGCTTGCATTTGCATCTTTATAGGAGATGAGAGTGGGAGGTAGTTGATCTGGGAGTTCAAAGCATTGCTGACATGATGTATAGTGCCACTATACAACAGATACTCAGTGGGATTATTGCCGGGCTGGTTACTTTCTGGGCTCAATGCCACCGTTGCTGCTGACACTTGCGTTGGCGCGTAAGAGGGTCCAGCAGTTGATTTGTCATTGACTTGCGCAACTTGGGCTCAGATGTTTGATTGATGTGAGCCAAGAGAGATGATGCTGTAAACTTTGCCGCCAGTCACTGTCCTCCAGTCCCAGAAGTGAGGGGCAGTACAATTGACGTTTGCAAGTGCCAATGGGCATCTACCCGTACTGTGTCCAAATGCGGCGCAATGAAAGCATTGAAAAAGACCATCTTGCACTTCCTCCACCACTCCTTGTGGTATTCGAATGGGAGATAATTTGGACGCTTTGCAAGGACCTGCGCTCAAAGTGATTGGCCCCGGAGGTGTGGGTCCTGTTGGGGCTGAAGGTCAACAAAGAGCTGGTTGGTATTGGGTAGGGGGTATCCACCTAACTACAAGTTACAGGCCATCACAAGTTGAACATTGTTGCTTTTGTTCACAGCTTTGCGAGTAGTGATCATATTTTGCATGGACGATTGAACTTTGTTCAAGGAAAATTGAGACTTGTCCATGCAATAACGTGTGTCAAGAACGGATTCGAGACGGACCATCCCATAGTCTTCAGTAGTCGGTGAACACTGTTGAATTACCATCCCTTTGACAATGTCTTCATTCCATTGAAAACCAGTAGAATTCAGTTTCTTGAAACCTCTGTTCATCTCATTGACAAAACTCATCAGATCAGTTAAGCGGGGTCAAATCTTCTGTTCATTAAGGTGCGGAACGTGACATAATGTGCTTCACAACAACCTTGATGGAACATGTCTTGCAAGGTTGCTAACCTGTTGTGGGCGAGAGTTTTTGTGCGAACTAGGTCGCGAAGATTGGCGTGAATTGTTTAGTTGATCACTCTTCTGGCACACTTATCTATCGCCATCTGAACTGCGTTGTTCTCATCTGGTTTGGCGCTGTCTCAATAATCGTTGATGTCAGTCATCTCGAAAACGGCTGGTTGCGATCAAGCCTTCAATCGAGCGAAGTTGGATGCATCTTCATTGAGCGGTTTGACGTCCTTGAAGAACTTGTGGACGTCATCGTGTTGCTTGTGAAGTCTGTCGAGTCTTCCGATGCTGGGGTCTAGTCGGGACATGATGACCGTATTGTCTTGGTGTTTGTCGGAGTAATTATACTACATGATGACAAAGGTATAGGTGTACCTTGTTTTGCATGGGTAATTTTGCTTAACCACTCAAGTCCAAACACAAAGTTCCTCCAGAGTCCAGCACCGAGAAACACTTGCGATCCAAGAAGCATCAGGTCTGGACAATGATGTTTCCAACCCATACCACGCAGAGACACATAGGCCATTTTCAGGATACCAGTTTCGGAATCGTGCTATGTTGAAATGTTTTTTTGCCACACGGATTGCATCGAAGTCTAGCTAAACGAGACTGGCGAAGGGGATCTATCAGGCTGGCCGATGGCGCAAAATTAAGCCGAAAAGATATCAACGCCTGGAATCCTGGATGCAAGCCTGGCTCCAGAGGATTGCGGTTCAAGGAGGATACAATTTTTTTTTTATTTAAGTGTACTTTTGCTTTATTGCATATTACACTAACTAAACAATAGATACAAAGGACTAGTACACTTGAAAGGCAGTCATCTAGTCGGTAGCATGAGTTAGAAGGGTCTGTAGATCGTTACACAATTAGGTAGTTATCTTTCTTTTGGTTATTTTTATTTTTGAGAAAAACAGTGACAATATAGTTCGCTTACTCATCCCCAATCTAAGGTGGAAGGTAAGGATCCTAGGGATTGTATGTTCTGTCAGGGATGTTTACCATTCGCGACTTATCTCTAGATATCCTACGAATGCAGGGATTTGAGCAAACAGTGACAGTCTAGCCCCGCAGACTCATCCCCAATCTAAGGTGGAAGGAAAGGGAAGCTAAGAACGTGTATGTGCTGTCCGTGATTGTTTACCAATCGTGACCTCGCTCGCATATGCATCAACAGGGACATTTAGCTTGGAAATCTTTTTCCATGTCTAATTTCGACCGGTAAGATTAGCTTTAATGTTTGTAGAGGAAGTATCTTTAGAATTACCCGCTGTCAGCTTACCACTCGTCCCCCAATTTAAGGAAGGAGGTGGGGCTTCAAGCTTGTTGGGTTCACATCTTCGGAGAGGATACAATATGGAGAGGATTTGAGATCCAGATCAGTGGGGCCTGACCCGGCAGCAAGGGCAGCCAGGTCAACCCCGTGGAACCAAGGCCGGGTCAATATGGTCACTGCTGAATGATGTTTTCCTCAAATTGACCGTTTGACTACCAGACTGGCAAGTTTGAAGAACACAACACTATGGAAGAAGCAACCCTTAATTCACCTCTTCAACAGCTCGAAGCTGCACTTTCAAATCCAAAAGAGTCATACGAATTCGTGTCCCGAAATGGCAAAAATCCGCAGATTTTACCTTATTTGATTCAGATTCTAATCGACCCTTCTTATCAATTTAAGAATGAGCTGAGAACTCAAGCAGCGATCATGATCAGAAATGGGGTTGATAGTTGGTATCGTAAGATTAGTCCTAATCAATTACAACCTCAAGAGAAAATCGATCTAGGAAGAAAATTGGTCGATGACATTCTGGCTAAAGGCGAAAGTGATTCGGTGCTTCGAAAACAAATCGCTTTGAGTGTGGGCAAGATTGGAAAATGGAACTTTGACTCTAATTTATCCAACCTTTTCGAAGTCTTAATGTTTCATATCGGAAATGTTTTCACCAATACGTCTTGGTCCAATGACCCAACCAATTTTTGTATCTTGAACGGATGTTTAGGTGCAGTTTACCAAATTATTCAAAACATGATCACGAACCGGTCCATGCGAGGTCAGCTTCTTCTTCGTGAAGTCAGTGTTTTTGCTTTTTCAAATCTCATAAAGACCTTGACATTGACAAAAGTGTTTGTTACTTTAATCAGGTGTCACAGAATCATTTTATAGCGATCTACGATGTTTATTCCTCAGTGCTATCTAGTTGGACTACCTCTATTTCCCAGCAAACCACTCTCAACCTATCCGTGCTATTTCACTCTCAAAACTCGATCGAACTCTCGAGAGTTTGTCTTAAAATCTTGGGACAACTCGCCACTTATTCTTGGCGTGAGCCGCATAGGGAAGAGCTTCCTACGGTGCGCCATACTACAAAAGACATTTCATTACGGCAGTATAAAGACTCATAATCCTGATGAGTTCGATGAACGCGTCACTTTCATCGATTTTTCGACCATTTGTAGAATTTCGTTCGTCAATCTATTGATCAGCTTGCACATATCCTCACCATACGGAAAAAAATCGTTGAATTGATATCACTTCACAAGACTACCCTATCGAAAAAACCGGCGGCCACTTCAATCGAATCTTTTTTCAACCTTCTCAACAAGCATGTATTCAAGTATGGCAAAATCTTCATCAAAATTTTCGATCAAGATTCACAACTTTTAAACACCATGGCCATTCGTGAATGCCTCATGCAAACGATTTGGAAAATCATAGAAGAGGGGGGTATGAATGCCGATATTATAGACGGTATGTTTCTTTGGTTATCTCAATGACATCCTTTTGTTTTCCCCACTGGTTAGCTCTCTTCACGCTTGTTAAGGTCATATTCTAATTGCTCTAAATCATCAAATACACCTAGACGAATCCACCCCAGGCTACCTCGCAGCATTGCCCGAAAGGCTATTGATCCAATCACTTCAGATAATGACCCAAATAACGAGCATTGTCTCCCCATCCATTCCAATCAGCGCCACTCCAGCCACGGAGCTGGCCCAAATTATCCTTACTCGTCTTTTACCCCTTCGAAAGCATTCACTTGAATTTTGGGCTGAGGACCCAGAGAGTTACGACAATGAAGAAATTGCTTTGATGGAGAATGTCACATTTGATATTCGAAGTACCTCAGCCAATCTCCTGTCTCGTCTCTTGATGATATATCCCCAAGAACTCGTGGGAATCATCCTTCGGCTATATGCTGAACTTCAATCATTGGGTATGTTACGATTATCAAGATTTTCGAGATACGCGGTGCACTGAATCTTACGTCTTCTTTTGATGAGTCTTTTTTAGGTGAGTTTATTCTCCACAGATGTGCGAGCACGCTAACTACAATTAGAGAATCAGATGGGTTGATAACTATCTGTTATTTCCTCTCCACTTGATAGATCCTAGTAATTTAAAATCTGTTTTACAAATGGAGGCTATATATCTGGGAATAGGGCTGTCCACGACGAAGCTTTTGTCTCCCGGGTCTACTTGTAGTTCTGTCCAATGGATCAAAGAGCGATTCATCCCATTACTGTGTTTGACTGACTCAGAGTACGTGACTTCAAAATCTTCTACATGCAATTTCGGCTAGATGCTGATTTTCGATGTTGTTCTGCAGTGGCCGAGTGCTTCGCCGAAGAATTGCATGGGTTGTGAGTCTTTCAAGCCTTGCGCAGATATCGCACGAAAAGATTGTTTCAGACCTCGATACTCACTTATTGCCACCCGCAGCTCGGGCAATTCGCGAAAGAAGAAGTCGATCTCGATACACAAAGTGGCATATATTTTGGAATCAATTGCCTTTTGGAAAACCCAAATAACGATATTGCTACTAAACTCGCGGCATGTCGCTCTTTAAAACTCACAGCGAACTGGGAGTCACCTTCGCAAGGTGTTCATCCCATTCTGACCTACCTGGGTAATTACATAGGTCACATATCCACACTGTTTACCTTGGTGGAAAATCTAGACAGTCAAAAAGTCTTGACGGAAACTTTAGGCCTGGTAATTGAAAAAGCAGGATCCTCTGTACGTTCTTCTCACCATATTGTTCAATCTATTATGCGCGGTTTTTCGATTGATGCTTCTGCTTCTGCCCTAGATTCGCCCTTATGCAGTTCAGCTTACAAACCAGATGACCAGCCTCTGGCAGCAAGTCGCAGAGAGTCCCAGTAAATCGAACTCAGCTAGCCATCTGCATAATGCGATCTTGGTAACGATGGCAACACTTGTTGAGGTAGGTGCTTCATCTATAACTGAACCCCCGATGTTCTACATTCTCTTACCCATTGATCTCTACAGGCCTTGGAGAGCGATTCGCATAGTCATCATGACATGATCTGTGTCCTCGTTGAATACTCTATCAATCCCAACAATCAGGCCTCAGTGTACCTTCAAGAAGATGGCATGATTCTATGGTTGACTACCCTACGACAAGCCACGTCGCTCACACCTCAACTATCCAACTTGTTGCCCAGACTGATCGGTTTGGCGAGGGACGCAAACGATTCACTGGCTATTGTATTGAAGATTTTGCAGTCGTACATCTTGCTGGACGCTCCACTTTTAGTCGATACATGTGGTTCTGCTTCAGCAGTGACGCTGTCTGAGCTTCTTCAGATGTCGGCCGGATTGTCTCCAATCAAAGAAGTTTTGAACGTAATAACCTACCTCATACAATGCTATCCCGTTGCTCAGTGGAAACCTTGGTTAGAAGGGTCAGGATGCTTTGAGTTATTACTTCAGGCCTGTCTCAAGGAAGATGTAAGCATAGCCATTTTGAAAATAAAGAACGATGTATGCTGAACTATTTTGTTGATTTAACATCTAACATTGATACCCCAGCAATTGTCATCTTTGACTGTCAAGTACATATTGGTGATGTGTCGAATAATAATCACGAATGTTCAAGCATTTTATGATGGACTCGCGCATTCAGCCAGTAAGCTGCACGGTGTCGCTCCTTCAGCTCTATTACAGAGCTTTTGTCAAGCCTGCCTGGAAAAGGTAAGTTTTACCCATTGGATACAGCTACTTGAAACAATCATCAATACTTATCTCCTCCATTGACCTGACTCGATAGGTGGATCACATCGGAGAAGCCCAAAATCGGAAACTTTTGGCTTCAGCTCTAGCCTACCTCGCTTCTACTCCAAACCCGATCTTGTTATCGAATCTAGAATCATTTGTTTCGACTTGGTCCGGAGTGTTAGCCGAAGGAGATGAAATATTTGAAGAAAAGTAAGTTTATGATGATCCTTTGGATGTCGAGTCATCGTATGGTGCTAAAAACGATGTGTATTGATTTTCCATCATTAGCACGCGGACGTACCATTATACTTATGAACAAATAGAACCAGATGAATTTGAGTACATCAAATCCGCACAGGAAGGAACTCGTTTATTGAATGTATGTGTCATTCCAAATACTATGTTTCCTTGCATGGTGAAGTTAATAATATCTTGCTTTTCTGCCACATATTTCATGATAATAGTTACGCGCCAATGACCCGGTGAAGTCCCAAACTTTGGTACAAATCATTTCCCAGCAACTTAATCAAGGTGGAGAAGAATTGGCTACAGGATTGAATCAAGTAGATCCTATATTGGTAGATGATTTACGACAAAGACTTTCAGGTACTTTGAAGGGTTAAACCAGAATATCTTTCTTTCTGGTCCTCGTCATCCATTTTTGTTTCTCAACTTGTATACATAGCTATTCCACGTCTTATAGATTTTATGACTATGAATGGGCGTAATACTATCGATTTTTGAGCAGACGCGATGCTCTGCTTTGCAATGCTTGCTAGAGAATATTTGAATATGCGCTAGGGAAGTTATCTTTATGAGGATGTAGTCGACATTGAGTGCCACTTAGACTTCTCAAGTCCAGCGTTTTTCTCCAGAGCCTGCTTGGACCATTCATCATCATTTGATAAAATATTTCCATAACTGAAATGAACTTGTTGTGTACTGATCAACTCTCTTCTTAACATCAAAAAGGTTCTTTCGAGGAGCACACCAATGCCCTTGAAACGCAAAGGAGATTTTAATTTGACATGAATTGATAAAAAAAAGGCAAAGAAAAGATGCTGGATAGAAATTAAAAAACTGCAAAGGAAGTTAATTTGTTATAGCTTCGTGTAATATCTTTATGAAAACTGAGAAATTTTCTGGGAAAAAAGGTAAATGGTGAATTTACAAATTAGAAGGCAAATTTAAACAAACAAACCAAAAAATGACTGATGGTTGAGAAGAAAAAAAGACGAAATATTTGTATCACATATTGCAAGTTAGTATTACAACAAAAAATTGGGACTTCTTTCCACAGGAGTTATCATTTGTATGCTATAAGAGATGAGGATTATCCTGCTTGGATGCACTGAAAACAAACCAGAAAGTAGTCATCAGAGATCTTGGTCATTGGTCATGATTGGTGCTGAGGTTGTTTGAAAGACTTACAGCACTTATTGATGGATTTTATTACAAGTTCATGAATCCCATGGTCCTGAACCCATTGCTACCAACATTGGATCTAGCTGAACTAGTTCTTCACGTATGGACGCACGAGCAATCCCGTCAATCTCTTTTGTGACCACCACCACGAGTTTCTATGAGCCGGATTATCGTCAATACTGATCCAAGATTTCCCTCCTGGTTTCTCGAGGAGCACAAAAAGGTTGTTGATGAGTCGAAGGGTTACTCTCGTACCTTTAATTTCCCGTCTACTTTATTGATCATGTCAATAGATTGCTGGCTTAAATTGCCGTGTAAGCCGGTCTGAGACGCTAATCCACCACCACCCGAGGCTGCTATAGGCCTATTTGCAGGAATTGAAGTGCCACCAGTATTAAACGTCGGAGCATTCAAGGTTTGGGGACTTGTAGAAGATGCGTTATTGATAAAGGCAATGATCTTTTGATAGATCTCGACTATTATGTCACACAGAGTGATCCAGACTTCAAAGTAATCTAAGTCAAACGGCTGATGTTTCAAGTTAGGATGATCAGCTTTCAAGTTCAAATTGCTAAAGATGTTCTCAAAGAGAAGGGAAAGCGAGAATTACGATATTGGGTGCGAAGAGATACGAGGACTCCCCAGACTCTTGTAACGTGATTGGGTAATCGGGTGCAGCGTTCGACTTTCGAGGCGTTTTGGATTGCCTGAACATACCTTTCTATAAGATTGATCGAAGAGAACACGGGGGAAAGCGAAAAATAAGGGTCAGTACCAATGTCAGGCTGAAACAGGCCGAAAGGCGCGTCGAAAAAAAAATATTGATTAGTTTAAATGCTGAGCGTACCATCTTGGGCTTGAAATTATCGTCTGGTATCGTTTCGTACTCAAGTAACAGGTTGATTAAGCCCCTTAGAAAGTCGTGGAATGTCATGATATCGAGTAAAGATGATAGAGACATTCCAAGTACGGCAAATCTTGTGGTTCTATTTTCCGAAATCAAAGAAAGTTTCAGTAACACTTCGATTCTTAACTTTCACTCGAGTTCTTGATGAAGGATTCGTTCTCTTCAAACTCTGTTGAGATCTGGAAGAACGAACGGAAAAAGTGACTAACCGACGCTGCATTCGCTGTTGATCGAAACTTTTCTCCAATTCGGCTCTGGTAAGTAAGATAGTGTTGAACCAATGAACTTTGCCTTCATGAACTTTCTTCAAGTAAATGAAAGTAGTAATCCGTTTCTGAGCCATGATTTTGAGTGTATCAATGGTATTAGCACCAGTAGAGGGTGCAGGAGATACAGATGAAGCATCTGAGATAGAAGGATTCGGATTAGAAGAAAGATTGAGTGGATTTGTTTCGTCTTCCCAGGGACATGGATCGTCTTCAAAAATCGAAATTCTAGCGCCCGATGTGACATTCGGATTGGGTGAAGTTGGATCATGAGATTGATTGAGGATGATGGATTTGGTATTTACGGATGCTGAGGTACTACTTGATAAACCGTTTAACAATAAGGCTGATGACTTTTGACGTAGACCACTTCTACTTGAAAGGGACATCTTGGGTTGAGTTGATGTAAATAAGTTGAGAATGAAAGTCGAAGGAAATGATGAAGTCGATTGGTCAAAACTGTCTTTGCATGCGTATTTCGGACCAAAAAGCTGTGTGTATGCTGGAGGTTTTGACTAACTTAACTAAGTCCCTTAGTCAGCTTAGCTTAATCAAATCCCCTCTCGCGGCGTCCCTCGGAGCCTGCGCAGAGTAATTCCACCCAACTGACCTCACTCGATCCTGTTGCTCTTGCAACAGGACTTATATTCTACCAATCCATTTCGTTCAAAGACCCAGGTCATGAATTTTGACAATCTGGAGCATCTAGTCTCTTCAAAATTTGTGTAGGGTACAAACTACAGAATATGTGGGGCTGTATACAACCGGGCCTTTTCAGACTCCTGCTCGCCCACCAACGGGAAGCGGTAATACGCAAGTCCTTCTCCAGGGCACCGAGCTTGCAAAGGTCAAAAAAGCCCTGCGAGAATCAGACTTGTGTTAAGTTCGTGAATTTCAATGTTGAAAGAGGTTGCGCTACGGCAACCACTCCCTCGCCCCAAAATTCGGCCGATGCGATGATATCAGTCGAGATCAGGTGCGAGAAAATTGGTATCCGTATTGTAAGTCGAAAGACGTCTTCTAGTCTTACAGACGTTGAGATCTGTAACTTCACGGTAGTCGAGCACCGGAGGCTACACACCGAAGCGATAAAGGGTGCTACCTCCGTTGAAATCATGCATCGTAGACACTTTGTGAAGTGAGTAGATTTTCAAATCGAAGTATGCGGTTTTGACGACGAAGCGGGTCCCGGATACCCCCTCACCTCCCCGGCGCGACGTAGCGCTAGAGAAAGACAAGACAGATCGGTGTGGTTGAAGCGCGAGGCAGATTCAATTGGCTCTTGTTTCTTTGTTCAGTACGCAATACCGAGCCCGAGTGTTTGGCGAGGGAGGGACGGGTTAAGTTTGCTCCTAGAAGGTGATACGCCGCTACCAGGGTCATGACAGACATTCACGAGGCTAGTATCATCGTCGAGGTCAAAGTACCAAGTGAATTATCAGGGTGCAGCTTCCTAGAAACGTCACGTCCCGCATTCCCACTCCACAAGGGCCCGAAAAGTTATAAAAGGTCCAGGTTAAACCCCATGTTTAAAATTCATTCCTTGTCCTTTTCTTCTACCAACCAAGACGTCCGACCAGTGAAACAAACTGTGTATACTGTGTATATAAAGTTCATAAAGTTCTTCAATATGTTTTCAGGCCTACTAACACTACTACTAAGCGTCCTGCTTATCTCAAAGGCTTTCGCCGCCGAGACTCAACCTCAGGATAAAAAATGTCCGAATAGCAATCTCGGGTACAAGAGATACCTCGCAACTTCATTGGATTACCCTGTGATGAAGAAGGAGCCCAGGTATGAAACCACGGCTGCGAAATACTTCCAGGTCTTGACAATTGGTAATGGTACGTTTTCAACACTTCCTATGTAGCCTAGTAATTTTTCGTATCTCATCTAACTCCTCGATGCGACAGCCATGAAGTGGGATGCCATTGAGCCAAGTCCGGGACAATTCAACTTTGAGCAAGCGTGAGTTGACAAATCCCTGACACACTATGTGGGTTTTCCGACACGCGACTGAATGATTTAACTCCTTCTGAAAAAATTTGCAGTGATTACATCGCGGATTTTGCGAAAAAGAATTGCATGGGGGTCAGAGGCCATACGATGGTTTGGTGGGTTCCATCAGCTCACACTATAGAATAATTCTCCACGACATGCTTATATATGGTTTCCTGGGGTAAATAATGCGCCTTCCTCTCACCTCTCAAATCAATAGGCACAGACAGGCACCTCAGTACTTGCAAAGTCTAGGCAAGGATGAATTGAAGAAGGCTCTGGAAACCCACACCAATAAGGTTATAGAACGCTATGGGGACAAGCTAATGAGCCTGGACGTCTGCAACGAAGTCTTTTCAGACTCTGGGGAATCTGGAGACCTTCGAAAAGACAGCTTTTGGTTCAAAACATTAGGTCCCGACTACATTGACTTAGCTTTTCAATTGGCTCGAAAGGCTAATCCTAAGCTCAAACTATTCAGTGAGTCACATTCATGTTCAGTGACGATGTCCACTATGAGAAGATCCTAATTTTGTGATTACCTGAACAGTAAATGACTTCAGTATTGAAGGTAAAAATAAGAAGTCCGATGCGTTGTACGAATTGGCAAAGAAATTGAAGAGTAAGAATTTGCTTGATGGGGTCGGGTTCCAAGCTCATTTCCAGGTCGGTCAGGTCCCTAAAGGTGAGTAGGAAATTTCGGCTTGTCTCGCAAAATTTTTGAAGTGAGGTGACCACTAAACATTCACGGTGTGACAGACATGCTGGAAAATCTCAAAAGATTTGGTGACTTGGGTAAGCACAGATCTACCGTTCCTACTCTTTCGACCTTTGCTGATCAATTCTTGACTTGACTTCTTCCGCCTTGTGAAATTTCTACACGGGAACATTGAATTCGTTGGCTCAAAGGCTTGATAACGGCCATCAGTGAGCTAGATATCAGAATGAAGACGCCAGGCTCCAAAGAAGATATGGAACAACAGGTGAAAGATTACGTTGAAGTAGTTCAAGTATGCAAAAAGCTCAAGTCGTGTCCGGGGATCACTGTATGGGGTGTCGCCTACCCCGATTCATGGATCCCACAAGAATTTCCCGGTAAGCTTTTCCTAGAGGGCGGAGTTTTTTTCAACGCGCTTTCAATCCAATCCAGTCACAGGCATCAAAAAATCTGACTTCATTTTGAATGCTGTTTTGCTTTTCTCCTGCCATGGGCTGATCAGGATACGGGAATGGGCTGTTGTTTGATAACGATTACAAGCCAACAAAAGCCTATGAAGAAGTTGATAGACAACTCAGGGCCGGCTCCAATGGAGACAACAGTAAAAAAACCCGAAGATAACTGATTCACTTTTGTATTGATATTTGACATGGACAAAAATGTAATACATTGCCGCTGTATAAAAAGAATATATACGATAATTGACATTCATCCAAGGCTTTGAGTTCCACAGAGCTGGTCAAGCTTGCAAGTTGCTTGCAATGATGCTTGAATTACTTGGATGGGTTATCACCTGGGAGATTTAGGACTCAGCTAAGTATTAAGCTGCACACTGATCAAATGAGATATCAAAACTCTGATGGTAAAGAGGAATTGTCAGAAAGAAAAATAAGTTTGAATTTAATAAAGAAAAGGGAACAACGGTAAAGAGTAAAGTGAACCTTTTATATATCAAAATCAAACATGACCTCATTACATTTGAAGTGATCAGAAGTGTGTATCATCATATCATATCATCATCATCATAACATTTAATCCCAAAGGCACTTCGCTTACAAAACTTGACAAAATCCACCATTGGCGTGATTTCCGAGTTTTGCCCATTGCCAGAAACCTTTTACTGCAAATCAATCTGCATCCATCCCAATCACTCAACCACCATCTTTTTCACAGACAATCACGTACACGCTGTGTTGCTTTGCCTCACATCAAAGCTAACCTGAAATAACCAAATCTATAATTACATGAAACTCATCTAAAATGGAACATTTTCAAAAGCAATCTACCCAATGTGTTCTCCTACTTAAGTTGTTTTTCCTCCAACCGTGGATCATCCTCATGCATCACACAAACTCCCAGATGCATCACCACCCATCATTCATATAATTCAATCAAAGTCAAACAATGGAGGCCACCAAGTAATTGTCTTTCCTGGTTGACCATGTGGTATGTCATCTTCTAACTTTTTGTCCATTTCCCAATTTGGTTTGCAAATAGAGACACACTATGTCTGATTATGTATCTCTTTTTAGGTCTGTCTTTGAACTTATTGAAAGGAGCCTAACATCAACTACCTCAGTTACCATTTTGCTACCATCTCAAGGGTCATGAAAGACTTCAATTTACTACCAGAGCAATCTAATCAACCTCAGATATCAAAAGCAGTCTGAACGTCCTCAGAAACGCAATCTCAGTCTCACCATTGTCATTCATTCATACCTGCAATTTAGGAAATGGACTCTACCAAGAATCTAATGACCACAACATCGCCCATACTTAATCTCCACTGCCACTCTGCCTGTTCTTTTCTATTTTTGACTTTGTGCAATTTGGACATCTAATCAGAATCACCATATGTTTAATCTACAAAATCAAAGAGACCAATGACCACTGATCAAATAAATTAAACTCAACACCAGCTCAACAGGTTCTCTCATTTCCAAGTCTCTTCAAATCAAAGTTCAAACCAAACTCCTTGACATCTAGCACCAAACCTTACATGAAAACTTCAATTTATCGACATTTGAAGACAATCCAAAACTACTGGATCCAATTAGAAAGTCAGATTGACTTTCAACCTCATCAAAACCCATCAAGACTTCAACACCAATGATATTGTCATCAAGGAAGATCAAAAGATTAGTGCTTCCAGGTGGTGGGTCTGTGTTCATCATGACATGTTCCCATTTATTGTGAATTGTATTGGTCTGACAACTTTTTTCTTTATTGCAGTGACTTGCAGATTGTGTAAAACTAAAAGAGTGTGTGATAGGAATTATACAAGTCATGAACATGCATAGTCTACGTTCTCCAATCTCAACCCAAGATGGAGATTTTTGATAGATGTGTTGTTATCATTTTTTCCAGCTATGTAGTCTATAAATTTCCATGCACAACTTCAAACAAATGATTTCCAAAACAAATAATTTCGTTGATGGGAAATGGAGTGGGATCATAAAGGCAACCGGCCAGAAATTAATACCAGGAAAACAAGCAAGATGTTTTTTGGGGGCAGGTAGGACTGAAAAACAAAAGGAAAGAATGTCAAGCTATAATGCTTGATCTGTGAGAAGATAAATGTGATAGTGAGATTTCCTCAGATATGGGAGTGCAAATGTGAATGTGGGGAAGTTGACGCACACAGGAATTTTCAAGGTGGAAAGGATTTTCACTTCCACCTTGTACTGTTGTCTCATGCTTCAGGGTCTGTATCCTTCCTATAAGCATATCCCATAACCACATTTTCAATTGAATAGCCTGTATTGTGGAGATAGAGGGTACCCAAAGGCATGACAGTACTGTCCTCCATTAAGGAGATGAATCAAACAATTAAAAGAAAGAAGCATAGTTACAATAAGAAGGAATGCTGTTGCTATATTTCACTATACAGTACGTCCCCTAAGATGTTACAAGGGTTTAGGATCTCCTTTATATCTGTCAGTGGTGTTGCTACAATTGGTGAAACCATTCCAACCCTGATGTCACAATTTTTTTGCTCTTGTGCAGCAACACTCACTTCACAACAAAATGAACCCCAACTTAGGGATTTTTTGTTCTGGTGCAATCAAACCAAGATTATGCATATCACACTCAAAACAAAACCACCAAAGCATTTGCTCCCAAGGTTTGGGTTTGATTTTCAAACAGAAATTGCAATGCAACAGCAACAAAATCTGCAATTAATTTCAAAGATTGGTCGCTCTTGGGCACAAAGATTTGGACAAAACAAGGAACAAAAGCATCATTGTACCATTTTTTTAATAGATCAAGTTCAACAAACATTTTGGCTAACCTTAGAATAAAAGAAAGAAGATCTTTTGATTGGGAAAGACAAAGGTAATATGGAGACTTTATCACTTTGACCTCTGAGTCCCTGTTAATTTCTTTTTCTCTGTAATCTTCCTACTCTCAGCCAACACCTCTTCATATCCTACTGGGACCTTCAGCCCATGGCTAAGCCATTGATGACACTGTACAGCACGCTCACACTGCAGACATGAAGTATCTTTACACTATGCAAAATGATTGCATTTGATGCCAAAAATGATTAAGAATGCTGTCTTGATGTAGAAAAATGTCGCATCAATGCAGTAAAATGCAGTATCAATGTGAAAAATGCAGTGTTGAGGCATACACAGGATAAATTTGGAATTACTGCATTTTGAATCATTTTTGCCATGCAGGTCAAATGTTTTTCACTCTGGAAAGATAATTGATGTGTGAAGTGTCAATGGTCTGTGAGCAGCAGTTGAGCATGCATGTCCTCCTGAAGGCCATCCCGCTCAGTGCTTAGGCAGGTTGATAGACAAGGATGGTATTTGGTTTTCTTTTCCAGACAAACTGTCCATAACTTCTTTGGTATTGAATACCTCTTTTTCAGTTTACAAAGAGGATGTATTACCATTTCTCTCATAATCATCATCTTTTTTTGGTTGCAAGCTGACATTGCCAGTGTGTGTAATAGATTGAGTCAACTTAGAAGAGCAACTACAAGTCATAATGGCTTGATCAAAAGGTAAATGAGGCACATGCAACGTGCACAGGAAATACGTATTTCATGCAAGCCATGTGGCCCACTACATAGTGATGTACACTGCTATGTAGCATTACCACTACGCAACTTCAGGCAAGAAAAAAATGAAGAGTGATTGAGAGCAGTGCAAGTACCAGCACAGCTCTCTGCTCTGCACCCAGAATAGGCTAAAATCCTGTGCAGTGCATATTGATTGTGGTGTTGCCCCATGCAAGTCCCTAACAACTGTCACAATATGTTAGAAAGTGGAACCTTTAGTTTGTCTGGCTCTGCAGAAGAGAGCACTTGGAACCCCACTGTACCTAACAAAATATCAAGCCAAGAGTAAGTAAGAACATTTGTTGCAGGTGCACCAGTATAGTACTGAAACAGAAGTCGTATTATATTTCCAGGAAACTCGTAACACAGTAATATTTCTTAGAAAGTTTTGCTGTTGGTTTCTGGAGTCGTTGCTTCAGTTGACATCAACATTTTTTATTGCTCATAGAAAACTCATTATTAGAACACAATTATAACCATTGTACAAAGAACCCCTTTTCACTTCATCTCCTTCTTTCAATACCATTATTACCTTAGCCTCACATGGCCCTTTGGAATTCAACTGCACACACTCCTTCATAAGATCTGAAAATCAAGTCTCTGCTATCTTCCTATTAATCAATTTATCAGCATCAGTATCAGGCAATGAATTTTGACATTCTTGCTGCACTTCTTGATGTGAGAAACACAACCATGAAATCAGCTGCACTTCATTCTCTGCTACATATGTTTCTTCTTGAATATCAAAACACAGTTAATATGTTTCAGTGATTGTTGTCATAAGTGTTTACCTCAAGCACTTGGTATTTGGGCCTTGATGATCAACTGCATCCCCATTGAAGTATGGTTGATCAACTAGATCCAAGACCATTTTGCTTGACATGCCAAGACTACAATGTCCCAAAGGTTAATTTGGGCTTCTGAAAAATTACAGACACGCAGGTGTGAACGTTGCAACAGGGCCACAAGCAATACAATCACAAAAGCTTTGAAGTAGGCATCATCCAGATGCTAGATGGATTACCGTATAAATATCTGGACACTACTTAGCATGGGCCGAATAGTTTCAGAATTGATAACTTGATACACCAATTTCAAGGCGGATGTGGTGGGGTATTACTATGATGATGCAACTGCAAGGTTGTGCATTTGGGTAAGCTTCAGACTAATTCATTCAACAAGACTTGGACCAACACATTGTTGATATAGGTGACGGACAGAGGGTTACTGGCATTGCAAAACCTCATTAATAAAGAATTATTATGATGGAGCATCTTTTGTGTTGGCAAGGTGATGCTACTTCCAGAATATAACGTGGAAGGATCCTGAAGGGTCAATGATAATCTACAGATAAATATTGGTAACATAGAGAAATCTGTTGAAATCATCAAACACCTTACTGGAATCATTCAACCTTTGCAAGTGCTTCTAACATTGCTTTCATCAGTGACAGTCTTATGGAACCCAGATGATCATACGATAATGAGTGCAGTGAAAATGGAAAAACCTGTGTAATTGGGTAATATGATAGAATATGATTATAAGCTATCATGGTGGTAATGTCAGATTATGTGGAAAATAAAGTGCTGGCAGCAATGACACAAAGAGGTTCACAAAAGTGTTGCTTGGGTTGTGTGAGGAAACACATGATGCTGATGGGGCGGCAGGCCGCCCCCAATGTTCTAGTCTGAACAATAGACTGAAGACTGAGATCTGGAACTGAAAGAATCAAACTTGGAACACTTGAAGAATTGAAGCTTGGTGAATCTTGGATCATCTGCATACCAAATCTTGAACTCTGTCAAGAAATCAACAACTTGGAATCTGACTCATTCTGAGAAAGACCCACATCTCTGCATCACAATCCTCAACCCGCATGCTGGCATCATCATCTTCAGGTGAAGTACACAATTGATTTAAGCTTGGAAGCACTACACTATCTGATGCATCCTCCAACATTTCACACTTCATTGGTATAATTGAAATACTAAAGATCAAGTTAAGAGGAACCATCTCTCTTAATTGGCTACTCAGATGTGCATAATATGGTGCTTAACAGGTGTAACCATCAACAGTAAACTATGTTGAAATCGGGTACTTTTCTTACTTTATCACATTCTTTACCATCTTACCATTTCACATTAGGCAAGTCATATTTCTTTATTCCTAAGGTTTCCTGCTGTATCAACCAATTACAATGCAGGGAGAGAGAGGAACAATCATGAGTATACCTGTTGACCTATGTCTGGAGGAATGTTTCACCATGAAGAGAGTCTTGTTTGCATGTAGCATTTTTTTCTTGCTCAAAAAGCTTACTCTTTTGAGGTGTCACCTCCCAACAGTTGTATCCATTCATCCAATTACTTATACATGATTGATAGCCATAAGTGCTCTACTAAATCACTAACTTGTGATTCCTACCAGGTCTTCTTGTATTTCCAATATATCTTTCACTTGTTATTAGTTGTTGCCTATTGGAGTTTAATAACTCAAACATCTTACTTTTTTTATTCCTCACCTTCCAGCATATGCCTTTATTCTTCTCATCACTCATATACCATTCATATATATAAGTGCTCTACTAAATCACTAAGTTGTGGTTCCTACCAGTCACCTGCACCACATCCGGGTGGCCTTTGCTTGTCAATGAGCACACACCAAAGGAAGAAAGAGAGATTGTGTGTGCTTGTTGACAAGCAAACACAACCTGGACAGGGTACTGGCTCCGCCTATTTTATGATATCAGGGTCAGTAAAATCTATTATGAAGTACTATCCAGCTTTAGAATGGATTTTTGTATCTTAAATCCTCCTCATTTGCACCAAGAATCTTGATTATAAAATCTGTGTCTTTTAGCTAATTGGAGGTGTGTAATTTGGAGTTCTCAAAAATTTAAATACCTTTTTGGGGCAGCGGATTTGGATCCCTTCTTCCCTCATCCAATTTGCTCTTTCATCATCTTGGATGAAGGTGAGTTATCCAGTTTGCAGGATAGTGGTTAGGTTCAATCGAGATATTTATCTTAGAGGCTTATCAATATTTCACTATGATTGATTCTTTATGACATCATATAGCTGGGGACCAAGTAGTGTGACATTATTGTTTGATTCAATTAATATATAAAGGTTAACAACAGGTCTCTAACATTTTACCCTTTTTCTTTACTGAACTCAAACACATACCTTTGTCTCAATCTTCCTTACTGCAGATTGTTTCTCATCTGGTTTGTGTCATGAGCCTATTTGTGACTATGCTTGTATACATGTATGCTTATACTTAATCCCCTGCGTGTTTGTATCTGTTTAGTACAGAGGTTTTCCTGAACCTCACATTGCAATACTATCATAGTTTATAGATCATCATTGCTCAAGTCCCTTCACAAGTCACTCCACAAGTCCTGATAGTTTGATCCAGTGTGCAGTTTATACAAAGCGGACAACCCTGGCATATCTCACAGGTTTTACCATTTTTTAGTGATTCTAGGTTCAAAGTAAATCCCTGCTCCATCAGGTAGTCTTTCTTCATGAGGTATCTGTTTTCTTTCATGACTTATTAGATAGTTTTATGATGTGATGGGATAATAAAACTGATCCAAGTTGCTCACTTATCATCTTGGATAAATGTGAGCTATTCAGTTTGTGGGATAGTGGTTAGATTCTAGGTTCAAAGTCTATCTAAAAATCCCTGCTCCATTAGAATTGTAGCAGTATTGAGGTCAGCACAGTGAGTCCTGGTTTTTCCCTCTTTCTGCTTATGTTGCTCCATTTTTTCCCCTCTCATCACCTGATTAAACAATCAACATGGCCTAGGCAGATGAGCTAGGCCCTCCACAGGCTTTATCCTGTAGACAAGATGCTTGCAGGGGGGCTAGTCCATCTGCCCAGGTCATCTCAGGCCCTCCAACTCTCATCTTGCACAGTCAAGTGACCAAATTCAATTGAGTGATGAGATTTCCAATCAACTTTTGAATAACAAGCTGAGGATGAGGCTGGTGTGATCACAACCCAGGTAAGTACAATCTATCACTACCAGTCTTCTTGGTACTAACTTTATCAAGACCAGCTGACAAACCTTGTCCCAGTCTT
>KZ142153.1:4366-15689 GCA_002157035.1 Melampsora medusae f. sp. deltoidis
ACTGAACCAGATGAACTTCAAATAGGAATTGAAACCGTTGCAGCCCTTGCAATATCACAACCACAACTCTCTGAGGAAATCCGAGCATCAATTCTTGCTGGGTATGAAGAAGACCGTTTTTGTCAGGACCTACGACTGGTGCTCCCACTCCGGGAAGACAGCGCTGAGGAAGAGGACTTACTTTTCATCGACGGACGATTAGTGATCCCAAACGTCAAGGAGCTGTGTACTAACTTAATTCTTGAAGCACACAGACGCCTAGGCCATCTCGGATTCAAGAAAACAATCTCATCTCTCCGCAAGGACGTTTTTTGGCCTAAGATGGCAAAAGAGGTCGAGTCATTCGTGGGAAGCCGCGAGACGTGCCAAAGGACGAAGGCACGCACAACCCTCCCCAACGGTCGCATGAAGACGCCAAAGTTTCCTTTCCAACCTTTCACCGATGTCGCCATTGATTTCATTGGCCCTCTGCCAAAAATCAATAACTACGACATGCTTCTCACAATCACCTGCCGTCTCTCAGGTTTCACACGCCTTGTCCCTACAAACCAGAAGGACACCGCAGAAAAGACAGCCTCTCGAATGTTTAATTCCTGGCACAGTATCTTTGGGGCGCCTTCTTCCATCATCAGCGACCGTGATAAGGCGTGGACCTCGAAGTTCTGGAAAGCGCTCATGGTGAAGACCAACACCAGCTTTCACATGTCAGCGGCCTTCCACCCTCAGGCTGACGGACGCAGCGAGAGGACAAATAAGACTGTGGGACAGGTTTTGCATACCTTTACGGCGAAGCGACAAACGAAATGGCTAAAATCCCTACCCTCAGTGGAATTTGCCATAAATGGCGCCATCAATGTGGCAACGGGGTTGTCGCCGGCCAAACTGGTTTTTGGGACCAAGTGCCGATTATTCCCATCACAGCCTGTTCTTGACACTGACCCTGCAGCGGTCACCTTGTGGACCAAACGACGTGAAGAGGTTTGGGCACAAGCACGAGATCAACTATGGGCTAGTTGGATACAACAAGCAATTCAACACAACAAGAGACACAAGGACATCCAACTTCGCGTGGACAATTGGGCACTTTTGGATTCAGGTGATTGGCGAGGCAGACATTCAGGAGGCATAGATAAGCTGAAGGAACGGTTTGAAGGGCCATACAAGATACTCAATGTTTTTAACGGCGGTCAGAGTTGTGAATTGGACCTACCCAGCGGTGACAAGCCCCATTGGGTTTTTAACGTGTCAAAACTGAAGTTGTTTGTGGATGAGGACAATGGGATTCAGCGAGATTAACTGGGACAAAATGGACAATCGACGTAATGGAACGGGCCTACTCAGGATTTCCTTTTTTTTCTTTTCTTTTCTCTTTTTTTTTCTTTTTTCTTTTTGCTTTTGTTATCTTTTTTCTTTTTTCTTTCTTTCTTTCATTGTCAATCAGGATTATTAGTTTCATTTCTCTCTTCTATATTTTCTTTTTTTCTGTTTTGTAGTTGCTCAAATTTTTTTTCATTCTCAGGTTCAACTTTAGAGTCCCCCTTTTTCTTCTTTTTCTATAAGGCATAGTTTCTCTCGAGTACCTTTCATTTCTTTTTATAGGGGGGGAGAATGTAATGTCCCCCGGTACGTACATTACAAGAAGGCTACCACAACCTACCTTAGACCCTAAGACACCTAACTACTATATCTCTATCTCACATTTCAATCTCATCCTAACTCCTTAAGGATTCTTGACTGATCATTGTCATAATCTCCTTTTGGAGTTAGGTACGTCTTTTATTATATTTCTCTTTATCTTCTATTTGTATTCAAAGGATTCTTGACTGATCATTGTCATAATCTCCTTTTGGAGTTAGTTTGTAATCAATTTATATATTTTTTGTTCTAGAAATCCTTCTACCACTTTGGTGGTAATACGTGCCTTGCCTTCTCCCGAGCCTTTCCTTTACCACCTTCAGTGAGGACACAAAAAGTCCTTACAGCAGGATCAGTCAGAGCCTCTTGAATACCCCCTGGTGACAGAGTTTGAGGTTGAAGTTGTCATACAAAGGTTGCCCACTAAAAAAGCGCAGGGAGGGGATGACATTCCCAACGAGCTGCTCAAACTAGCTAAGTCATTGCTCCTACCGTATATAGTACCACTCTTGAACGCATGTCTGAAATATGGTTATTTCCCAAAATCGTGGAGGAAAGCCACTACAGCAATACTACGGAAGCACAACAAAGAAGATTATTCGGAGGCCGGAGCGTATTGTCCCAAACCATCTACCCGTTCCCAGAACCCCCATGGACGGAAGCGCGTTGGTAAGTCATCAACGTGGGCAAGAAGCAAGATAAAGTGAAAGAAATAGTAGGAGGCCAAGTACAAGAAGAAAAAGACAGCGGAGCCTGTGTGATGTTTACTGATGGATCGTTTATCCCAGAGGTGGGAGGCAGGGCTGCAGTAGCATCCGGCGACCTCACTGCGGGTCAATCATTCGGACCCATCAAGGGAATATCAAACTACGAAATGGAGACCATGGCATTGATGATTGCCATGGTAAAATTTAGACAGATCACTGACTCATGTCCTGATAAATTTAATTTGCTAGCCATCTTTAGGGATAGCCAGGCGGCGCTCGACCTGCCAGCAAAACCCACAGCACCCAAAACACTACAATACCTCACAAGAAGTTTGTTACGCACGCATAAGACACTACATGAAAACTTTCAGCTTCGACTTTATTGGACACCCGGACACGAAGGGATAGAATTAAACGAAAAAGCCAATCAAGCAGCCAAGGAAGCGGCGGAGAACACCTCTGAGCAAATGGTTTTGCCGGTTAGCTTGGGTAGCTTACTACAACACACACAAGAAACAATAACAACAAGGGGAGCCGTACCTATCAAAAAACCGTATAAAACAAAAAGTAAATGGATAGCTGACGCATTGAATAGCTTAGAGAAGGGACAGGCAGCGGCAATCTTCCAGTTACAATGTGGACATTGCCCACTGAAGAAGTTTCTTCACAGGATTGGGGTAGAGGAGAACAATTGATGCGGCACGTGTTTTGCAACAGAGACACCAGCCCATTTCTTAATATATTGCAGAAGATATAAGGAACAAAGAAAGGCCTTCCGAAAACAACTCAAAAAGGAGAAGATCAAGGTCGACATTAACTCAGCAACGAAATTGTTGGACACACCAAAAGTGTTTCTGTATTTAGCACAATTTATCCAGGACACAGGCAGATTCAAATACGTGAAATCATACTTGAATAATTAAACTAAACACTTGTTATTTATTATTTTTATGCAGTCACTTTCCTTCTTCTCCAATATGCCTCTCAACCTTTTCTTTATTTTTATTTTTCTGTGTACAAATTTTTGGGTGCGTCTTTAGAACTAGGAAGCTGTTGTAAAGGCTCGGTAGTCCGGTACAAGAGTAGACATAGAAGAATTTGTAATCTGCAATTATTACAGTAGAAACACTTAGTTAGTGCAATATGTGAAATCAAAAGCACTTTAAAAAAAAAAAAAACCCCCGGACCGGCCACCACCCGGGGGTCGGGGTCTCCTAAAGGCCACAACGACCCCCGGTTCCGCGGGGGGAGACCGCGGAGATACCCGATTCCCCGGAGCTGGGGGCTCAGTCACAACAATCGCTCCGGTGATTGGACTCATGTCTATTTAACTGTCATCGGCATGATATCGGTCCGATATCATGACATTCAGAGTCATGGGAGATATTGCGGTATGTATGTAAGACCAATACATACGTACAAACTTACACAGTGTATGTACATGATCGCAGTTGAGTCGTATGAGTGAATATGAATCTTACGAGCGTCGGAGAATCGTTCTACGAGAAAAGCAGCAGCAGAGAATCTTATGAAAGTTCCAAGATTTATCAACGTCCCACGCTCGCCGAATCGAATCGCAGACCATTGAAGTTGCCGAAGGGCGAGCATGGCGTGAGGTGAAATATAAGCCTCTGCAAACATTTATCCAGTTTTAATCCTCATTTACCGTAAAGCCTAACCCCGCGGACCGAGCTCCATACAGCTAATCACCCAATGGTATATCGATAATCATCATGGACAACAACAATCTTGGTTCTGCTTCCTCCAACCATCCCGCCCTTGCCAACTGGACCCCCTTTTCTAACATGATTCCTGAGGGCCAAGAAACCAAGCGAATAAGACACCGTGTCCCTCGTGCCTGTGATGCATGTAGGAAGATGAAGGTGATGTCTTGAATGATTTCTCTCTAAAACTCCAGTTTGTCCTTCGTTGCCTGATGATGGTACCATTTTCCTCACCGAATGAGAACAGACAAAGTGCATCGTGCTGCATTCAATCCCTTGCGAAACTTGCAAACATGCCTCTCGTCCATGCACCTTCGAGGCTATTGGCGTCAAACGCGAGAGACCTCCCACCAAGCGGTTCGTATCTCTCTTTTGTCATCTTGATGAGTACATGGGCCTAAAGATAATATGACCTCTGACCCAATCTACGTCCAAATAGTGAAGTTTATCGAATGAATTCCAGAATCCGTAGTCTTGAAAAAGTCCTCAAGGCTTTGGTACCAAATATTGATTTGAATTCACTTACGCCCACACAAGGCCATCTTCAGCTGGCCACAAACTTATCAAAACCTTCAGGCTCAAGTCGAACCACAGTCAAGAATGGGCCAGACTCCACCACACCTCAGATTGAGTCTAATGGACTATGTGACCTCGATCAAGTCTTTCGATCGATTGCTCAATTACGCATCACGCCGACAGACTACCTAGAAGATTGTCAATCTGTGGATGTCCCTGCTCGCAGTGCGCCCGGTCGGTGGGAAAAGCCTGATGGTTCTGGCGAGCCAGACCTGGCATACTACATGGCGAACGAGAATCGTTCAATAGTTGAACGCACCATCGAACATCACCACTACCGCAGCGTACCAAATGAATCCTATTACCCTCCTCCCGATCTTGCTCAATCACTTATTGAACTGTACTTTGAAAAAGTTCATCCGTACGAATACATTCTTCACAAAGGAGAATTCATGCGCATTTACAATACTGCTCTCGTGCAAACAGATCACGCTTTCCGTGCGCTTTGCTATGCTATCTTCGCCGCGGCATCACGCTTTTCGTCCGACTTCCGTGTCGCCACACCACTCGATGGGATGAAGGTAGACAGGCAGGCTGCAGGGGCCGTCTNCCGCCGCCAGTAATGCACTTCTCACACCTTACACCCTACCATGCACGCTGTTTGATTTACAGGCGATGGCTGTGCTATCGTACTTTTTGATTGGTACGAGTAGCCCGATGACAGCATGGTTCTCGACTGGCGTTTTCTTGAGAAGAGGTTCGTCCAGCGATATCTTCGTGATCTGGGTCAGATTCTGGAAAGTTTTTGACATTGATTATCTTGATGCAAAGCGCAAGATGTGGGTGCCCACCTCGCTGGCACTCCGCGCTGGGAGACGTCAATAATGAAAGATCAACTCAGAAAACGAGCCTTCTTCTTTCTTCACTTTCGGGAAATTCAGCTCTCTGTATCGCTTGGTCGCGCCACCATGATAAACCATTCTTCAATCACCGCCGGTAGGTCGTTCAACATCTGTGGGATTCGGGAGGATATCTTACTGACGTGCCACCACTGGTTTGTTTAGCTAATCCTCTCATAGTGGATGATGGGTGTTTAAGTCATTTTTGCGAAGAACACGCTGGACAGGCAACGGAATCAGTCCAAGAAGTTTTCCAGCAAAACCAAAACTTCTATCTCACAACTCGTGCCAGCAAGGCCAATCTCGCCTTCTATCATCTACATCATCAATTCTCCCGCTCGCTCAATACGCTCTCGGCACTCAAGGTTATCCCGGGAAGCAAGGCGTGTGACTGGGACCTGGCTTTTGTGCAAGAGATCGCCCAGTCCGTTGACATGTATGTCCGTCGCGAGATACCTCATGACGCCAGATGGGACCCCGAAACATCCGACGAGGTAGACTTGGTGACCACATCGCGGTTTGAATGGTTGGTAGTCTCCATGTGCTACTCTTTAGTCGTGATGACGGTTGAGTTTTGAATTGTGTCATCTGCATACCAGTCTTATTGCATACTTGAAGATCGTCGTTCATCGACACTTGATTGCTAGTCATCCTCAGCAAGAGCTCACAGCATGTCTGGCCGCATCTAAGATAATGATAAACGTAATCGACCACCTCAAGAACAGAGGGTTCCTCGAGCTAAGCGCTACCTGGGCACCTTACCTGGTCAGTGCGACGTATACATCTAGACAAAAAGATCCAAGTTACACTCATACTTCGCATTTTTCATCTTCTAGATCACTCCGGCGGCTCTTACGTTTATATATGCTGTTTCCATATATGTTGTTTCCCCTCGCTACGAGTTTTTGACAGCCTCTGATCGAGTAGAAGCCTATGCGGACGCCTACCGATGCGTGAATATCTTGGCCGCATTGGCGCCTACGTTAGTACAACCCAGCTTAGATGAACAGCTACACTTGCTAACCTTCGATTTACTCTATCGCCACTTTGACACTCGCGCAAATAATAGCACGTTCCAAGCTGAAAAATTACATGCCTCATTGGAGCACTTGCTCAAATGCTGCGATCAAGAAACACTCAACCCGGGTTCGACTCTCTGGAGTTCAGCAACCCCGCCAGGAGCGAGTGAGACTCCGCCGCTTCCATTCGGTTCTTCTTCAACTACGGGACCTGTACAAACATCGTGTGGTCTGAATGAGCTCTTGCCAACTACCGCTACTGCACCCGAGCTCACTCCACTTAGCGCTGATGGGAGTGGTCCCCTCGACGTCTCAGATCCTCTAGTATCACCGGTTACATTAGAATTCTTGAATCTCGCTGCACCGCAGCTCGATGCTTCTTTATTCCAATTTCCGGGTACAGGATTCAATGTTCCAGCACCGTGGGAAGCACCACAGTGGACCCCAAGATTCGAACCATCTGCATCTCTGCCAATGCTCGGAGACAATGATTTCCTTCCTCAATCTTTCATTGGTTCGAATCATATCGAAGGAGAGCACAAAGCTTGGGATACTGCACCTCTTCCTGGTTGGGCCGGAAGACCAATCTGAATGAGATGAATTGTAAATTCGCTTATGTATGTATATATCTTTCTTCCAAATTAGAAGTCAGGATCGGACTCCATGCCACGAATTGTATGTCACAAACGTCGTCACATTGATTTTTGTCGTCCTTCGTAAACCTTATCTGATTGTAATTGCGCAAAATTTTTTGTCTACTACCTCGCCTCGTTTTAAGATTTTCGCCTTTGTCTCCCTCCTTTCTTCAGGGAAACCTTCGATAAAAATAACTAGTCTGATTTTACGCAATGATATCCAACGTTTTTGGTAATACGTTTCAATCGTACTATAACTCAGACTTGATGAAAAATATGGTATAAACATCGTGCAGGTTCAAGCACCAATGATTACACGGTCCACGTGACTGCTCTTGGGATTGAGGTCACACTCTAGTCTCAATTACACAGACATGCTTGTCTAAAACAAACCATCAACAGATTCACTCAGATTTTGGGGAGTCTGCATAGGGATAAGTCAAGCCTCGGGAAATGGACAATTCCAAAATTGTATAAACAACATACAACACAATTGGAGAAAGACCGATTTGTTCAAAACAAAGGATTGAGATTGAATCCATCGTCTCAGAAATTATGTGGGGAAACATGAAGTGATAACGAGCGCGTTCGCCGCATGTCATTCGATTTTGGGCCTTCGGCACAGTCATTGCAACGGTGCCGAACATCCGAATGATTGATTGTAAACATTTGAAATGTGAACCGCCATGGACAACGAGGTCACTGTGTAAGTCATGTGATAGCTTCTGAACCTCTTGGATTCAGGATATCTTAAGTAGGACGATGGGGTGATAAAAACTACGAGAGTTTGAGATGGTTAGCTTAATAAAGCCCTTCTCTGCCGGCCGTGCTAAGCTAATCGAGATGGCGAAGTAACTGTGAATGGATTATTCAAATTTCACCCTCCTGACTCGGACGGTAGGTCGAAGTTCTTGGAAGATCAGTTGGCTCATCGGATGTCCTCATGGGTGGATTTACACGTTTAAATGACTTATCATGATAGAGTCCAAACCATGATCCTCCGATGCTTCCTCAGATGCCCTTTGAAGGAGCCTTCCACGGAAGATACTTCTTACGATCAGCTTGTTACGGTATGTCAAGATCAAGAAACGCATATGCCGCTTCAGCATCTGGCCATTCGACTCTGGTGATGTTAGGTAGTAGACCAAGAAACAATTCACAGCTTCACGTTTGTCAACATCGAAGTTGAACTCATCAGATCGACGCTATTCACATTTTCACCTTATCATGACATGCCTACACATCACTTTCCACAACGTAACTTTTGATGAAGTCGGGACAAAGCATGCTTTACCATACCGCCGGGACGCAGAGTATGATCCCGACTGACTGGTCAGGACATCAAAACGAGGGAAAGTCCGACATTGGTTTATGGTGAGCTCGGATTGCCTTGTGAACATCCAAACAGACTGATGGAAATCTTGTCTAGAGCTTGATGCGTTAGTCTACTTGCCATGATTGGGGTCACTTCAAATCCCCCTTTCAAGCACTGGGTTATAAGGGGTTCAACCTAGGCCCACACACTCAATCGCTTGAGCGTATAACGGTGAAAAAGAGCCTTTTGTCGATCTAGTCCTACTTCCCTTTCATCCAACTTTTCTACTGCCAATTTCTGTTTAGCTATTAAACCTTTTGATCCACTGATCCTATGAGCGCTTCTGTAGTTGATCACTAAAGACACTATTTCATCCGTAGCATTTTTTCGTCAATTTCTGTTGAAGTCCAATCAAAAACTATTCCATAAGAGTTGATGAAGTTCAATTGAAAATACCATTGAACCCTTTTGTTTTTCTTTCAAAGCAGGCTTATCTGGAGGATGCAGCGCTTCCATCCAAAAATTTTCATCTTGTCTCTTTTTTCCCTATCCTTTTATTGTCTCGTTGCTTCTTTGCCTATTGATACAACCAACGGGACCATCGCCTTACAATCCTCTTTGAACATCACAAATCAAAGTCAGCTCGATACTCCGATTAGCGAGCCCTCGACCCCCAATCTCACCCAAGCTGAGAGCTCAAATTCGATGGACATTGCACCAATTGCACCAAATTCTTCTTATTCCACTGCTTCGTCCCCTCTCAGCGCGGTCACGACCTTGGCGACGATCGCGACTCCTGTGGCCTCAACTCCTATGTCCACACAGCTGGGAGCTATTTCGTGAGTATACATGACTCAATCACTAAGAGAATGACAGCAATACCCATTCTGACCCGTTCAACTGCGAGGATACCAAGAAGGATCCAGGAAGATCCTCCCAAGGAGACGATCCTCATAGCGGTGCTCATTGCTCTACTCATGGGCATTTTCATGCTCATTGCGGCTTTATTTGGTTTGCTCGCCCTTCGAAGGACACAGTCGCATAGATCTCACTTCAAAAAATCATCAAGTGACATGAAGGTCATCATCAAGCCTTGGGATCATGATGATTTTTGCCAAGGTTGAGTTTAGACACATTTGGCTCCACATATTATCTCAGTGCTTCTCAGTGGCAACCCTTATGCTTACCATGATCTCTCGGCCTGGGCGTATATCTCCCGTCGTAACATAGACATGAATCGAGGTTTTCAATACCATTCAGATTGGCAACGTCAGACTTGTTCACTAACGAAACCCGATCAGACTTTGAGTCGGGCCGTAATGCAGAAGTGTCAGAGAGGTATGATAATTGACTGAGCTTTCTTCTTGCCAAGTGTGTTGGAATCTTGCTCGGGAATGCTGACACTACTCTCCATGCCATCAATCCAAAAATTCAATCTCAGCACGGGATAAGTTTAGAGATGGCCAATTCTTCTTCACACGCGAAAGTCACTCCCCGGGTCTCTCGAAGTTCAATTCTAGAGCTACCACTAAACTCGGAGCATCTCCCCGTGCAAAACTTTCTTTGAGCTTTGATAAATTAGGTAAGCCTATCAAAAATTTTCCTTCATCTAAGTCTAAATTAGTCCTCACAGTTGCAAGTATCAACACAGGAATCCCAAGGTGCACCAAGACTAAACCAACAACACCACCTCAACCGCCAAAAGATCCCAAAGTGATTTCAAAACTTCCAGTGAGAATTTACGAAAGCTTAGAATTACTGCCGCAACAACTTATTGGACGGACGCCAAGTACACTTAAAAGTGTCAAACATTGAACTAGCTGCCTTTCTTGACCCGAGACTGCAATATGTCATCAGCTTTTTATCTTCCAACTCACATCTCTGCATACCGTTACGTCATCATAGCCCGTTTATTAAAATTGCATCATGATATAAATAGCCTCTCTTAATATATGTACTGAAACCACTCTGGGCAGTGAATATCCACCATCCTATGTCACTCTCATTCCACGGTGAACTAAAGAAATTGATTCAATAGTCTTTGTTGCCATCTCTTCTCAATCAAAACCATTTTGCGATCAATTACATTCCTTATGATTGTATATATCCGTGCTAACAAATATGTAAACTTCCACTCGCGCATAAGAATACATTCTGAATCAGTTCCTTTCAAAACACCTGATCCAGAGGAGTCGCCGTGAAAACAAGCTTGGAAAATGGGACATTTGCTTGTTGACCGTTTCATTAGGCATCTAGATATTATGATTCAACTGTGGACTCAGACTATCATTGGATGACTGGGATTGCTTTGTGGATACTGAAGAGTTCAAACAGATAACGGTATACCACTAGATAGACTCAGTCTCACTATCAGTTCAAAAGCCAAGGAGACATGGTCATTGTACTGTAGAGAATATTGATTTCAGTTTGTGACAGAGTCGGCAATGAGATTCCTGTGCAACTCATGAGTCCATATGTATGCGTCCAAATCAATGAATTTCTTGACACTGCAAGGATATGTATCATCATCATCTCTGACCATTTAGAGTGGGCCAAGCCAACAACATGGACTCAAATTAATCTTGGACCCTTTATTAATTTTGATTTTATCAAGAAGATATGTAGAAGATAACAAAATGTATATAGATCAAGACCAATGCTTTCCTACCAAATCCAGTTTTGCTTTTCTTCGAGCGCAGACGGTTCAAACAGTAAGCCTGATTATTAGTGTAGCCTTTAGCAATCTTGTAATATCACAAGAAGGCAGATCCAGTGTTGGAAACCGTTGAAGTGCTGGACACAGGAAGAGGCACAACTCCAAGGAAGAAGATAATTGTAGGGTGAAGCATAAACTTGTTTTGGTGGGAATCTTA
>KZ142163.1:1110-11523 GCA_002157035.1 Melampsora medusae f. sp. deltoidis
GAGTTTTTGACCTTCACATTGAATCTGGCAACGACATAACAACCTCAAAATTTGCCGATAGATCTTACAACGGCTGTAATCACATTAAATGCTCAATGCACCATCTGATTCTGAGGTGTACAGTGTGTGAAATGGCAAAATCCAATGTGGGTCAAAGCCATAAGCGGAAGCATGATACATGGGTTTACATGAGGTTGATTTCCAAGATGAAATCCAGGGCACCCACTGGGAAGTTGGAACTTGAACTTGAAAGTGTTTCCCAAACGTCAGACAGTTTCCAAATGGCGTTTCAGCTCGGCACTTGGGCAGTGGACATTCACTCATGGGACCCACCTCAGGCAGTGAGTTGTGTTATTTCTTGGAGTTCTGCGTGTTAGTTCCACTGATGTATCGTGATTGAATAAAGCAATGGAAATCTTTAGTCGATTCGTTGGACGTTGAAAGTCAAAGGGATGTCACCTCTTATCGTCATATGATCGACTCAAAGAGTGAGGTGTCCTCGAATCTCGATCACTCGTGCTCGAGTCCTAAACCATTGGCCAAACTAGCATCCTGGTTTCGTGCATCATATGAGAATCAGATTATTGTGTAAATATTGCTTTCTGAAGCCCTCCTATCTTGTTAGGATGTCTGATTGGGAAGCTGTTGGTGCGTGCTATCGTCCTTGAGCATTATGGTTTGAATCCTACTTCACTGGAGTTCGCGCGAACAGATTTAGGGCGCCCATACATGGTTAGTCAGGCATACTGCTGTGTATGCTCCCGAAGATCTACATTGGACCAACGTTTTTTTGGTATTCTGACAGTCGAGCCAACTACCTGACCACGTCTATTTCGACTACAACATTTCGCACGATTCGGATTTAGTCGTCTGTAGCTTCATAGCAACTTTTGAAGCTTCTGAGGCGCTTCACAAGATTGGCGTAGATGTGATGCAACTGAAGTTACCCCGTGGAGAAGAGTCCGTCGAAACATTCGCCGAGATGCTCTCTGAGTCACTCACCAGTACCGAACTTGACCTGATAAAACGGCCTTCATCAACACCCTCAGAGCGTACTACCGACGAAGTTCTCCTCGATCGTTTGCTTCAGCTTTGGACTCTCAAGGAATCTGTGGTGAAAGCAATGGGTGTGGGCCTATCCAGGGAGCTGACAACCATCAGTTTCCTAGCCATTCCTACCTCAGACCGATCTGTCTGTGTTTACTCCGAACCTAAGAATATGAAGATGGAGCAACAACCCGAGATCAAGTTCACCGTAGACGAGGAAGCTTCTGAGGGCTGGGCCATCTGGACACTGATTCTCCACCTTCCTCGCGCAATAGCACTTGATCGATACGTAATATCTATTGCTGGGGAATTCAGAAATGGAATTGATTCGGATGAAACCCGTATTATACATAGTCTCAATTTTAAGCCCATTGAAGAGTTGGTGACAGCGAGCATGAAATTCTAGCTGCTAAGTATGAGCTGCTGTCTGTGATATGATGGTTTTTTGTTGTTAGAATGTGATGTAAATCCAATGGATGCATGTATAATCTCAATTTTCCACGCCAAGTTATGCTCATTTTGGGTTGAATGCTGTGACTAAAACCCGACCTGAGGCTGATGATTGGAATATTTTAATCCGATGTGAATGGTCAAATAAGCTGAATAAATGTTTCGCAGCCTATTGAAATAAGGTGATCGATGATTAGCATTTTGCTTGCTGACGTCATTTCCTAGAGTATGGCTTATGCTTCAATTGGCCTGTTTTTGGTTGATCAAGGTAAAGGTTGATTGATATAAAATCTAGATTACCGTCTACATTCTTTCTTAACTGTTGACTTCCCATCCAGTCATCATTTGAATCTGATTGTTCTCTTCAAAGTTGTTTGACATCCTCCACATTCAGTTCTTCAGATTTACCGTATCTTACTCAAACACTTAGCTTAAAGCACAACATCTTCTGTGCAGATTTAATGACTGATACTAATAGCCCAACGCGATCGAGCTCAAAGTCGCATGGAAGACGATTTGAACCGATCTTGACCCGTGACGAAGGTGATCGAAGAGGCGATATGCCACCTCCACCTGCACCACTCGTTTCTGTCGGACGTGTGCCTCAGGATCCTGGAAAATTTTCGTCCACCGGCCCGAGGTCCACATTTGCCCCAAGTCCTTCTGTCACGATCATGATGGAAAGTCCTTCCGACCGATCAGCATCGCCCAATGGTCGAAGGTCTGGAGGATCAAATAAGACGAGACAACCCGATAGAGCTTATGAAAGGCACTCTTCAGCTAATAACGAGCGTGAGCGAAGTAGATTTGCCTCAAGCTGCTGCTGATGCCGTCAACTAGAGCGCTAACATGATCTTCAACTTGTGTTTACAGCTGTCCCGACCACGCCTTCGAGACGTGCGGGCAATGTGAGTCAGAGGGAGTCCGGGGCAACGCTCTTTACCAATGAGGAGCGTAAAAAGAGGAAACGCTTGGAAAGAGGAATCGTCTCGCCTAGCGTTAGCTTGTTCATTCTCACAGAGTCTACTATTGGGTCATTGAATCCAAAGCTGAAAAATCTGGGAGCGTTGTGGGCTGACATGCAACCCAATGAATATAGCCTCGAAAAATGACCCATCAACGACTGTCCTACGTTGACTCTGCCCCACAGTCTCCTCCGCGCAGGCCTCGCTTCTCTGAAACTAACAAACGCCCCGGGATGATGGAAACTTCGTCTCACTCAAGAATTCCTCCTCCACTTTTTCGAGATGAAGATTACGATGTCATAAGTGAAAATGAGGGGCAAGAGACAGCGAAAGGTTAGTGGGCTCTATCTGAACCATAGTTATAGACTTCACCTTTGACGCTTGGAATTTGTGACTTTGTGTAGATACCAAACGTAAGTTTCTTTTCATTTGAACAATATTTTACATCACCATTGCACTACTGGTGGCACGAATACGGTGAAGTAATGAGATTCTGTTGTACGTCAGGTGTGCCGGACGAAATGTCGAATTCCAATCAGGTCGATGACATTACTCCTTTCATGTCAGAAGACGGTGAACCGTTCGAAAGCCCTGGTGACTGGATCGATGGCCAAGATGATGTCAACTTTCGTGACGAAAGTCAAGTTGATGGAATGATTTTGGATAAGTATCCGGATTTGACTGCTGGTCTTGCGATGGGACCCCAACTATCTCGAGCTCACCTATCACATAGTGAGATGTCATTGGATGAGATGACCGAATCATGTCAGCTTCTGGTTGATCGCTTTATCAGGACCGCTCAAGATGCTCAAGAGATTTTAAAGCAGAAGATCAATCGCATGGAGACATGCACGAAACAGATTGACGAACATCAACGTAAACTCAATATCAGTCAAGAGCAGCTAGAGGCTCGTCAAGAACAAATAAGAGTTGGGGTGCAAGCGGTTATCTCTGGCCCTATGTCTAAGTGACGATGACATCCACAAACTGATCCACAGCTCAGAAGCATATCTTATTGTTTTCAAAACCATCGTGTGTACTTTGTCATTTCAAAAGGTTACATAAATGACGCGAGTCATATTTCGCGTTTGCAATGAGTCCTTTATTCGATTCCGTGTTGAAATTGGTTGCATACAGCAACAGACAACTGAGGTGAGGACGGAAACTGAAAACATTTTGTGCCGCTCCAGAAGAAATATAGATCTTCAGAATATACACCCACAGATCTGGATATTTTCGCGTAGGCCCAGAGAAAACTCCGAGCCGCAAATTTTGCCGAAGATCATATCATTCAACACTCTGTTACTGAACGACGTTGAGTCACTTTGACTCATGGACCTTTCGGCATGATTGGTTGCAGCTCGTGATGACTCCGGCACGAGCCGGCCGAACGAGCCGACTTGGCAAAAGAAGACCGATGGAACAAGTCTCAATGAAGAGTATTTACAATTAAACTTTCAAATCGTTATAATCACTGCGTGACTGATGATTTTGAGGATCGGGATTACTCTCCAAAGAAGTGGAGCATCCCACAACGAATAGCCTTTCAATCTGAAAAATCGATGAGAGCATGCCTGATTTTCCTCCGCATCACACGAAGATTTCCAAGTTGTTGTAATGGATATTAACGTGAAGCACATGTGACGGGTGAAGTTTGACTGGAGTCTGAATGACCCCACTATAATCGCTTATCATCCCTGATCATCCTCCCGTGGGCATTGACACAGACCACAGATTGGGGAATCCGCTGCAGGGTCTAGTGAGGCCGACAGACTCGGATGGGATTTTGAACATAATTGCGGTCCAAACCTGTCCAGACTTGATGGCACAAAGTCTTATTGTATGAGCAATTCATCTTGGAACTTGGTCGCATTATCTGTAGGCTGAAGACCTTCATTAGTATGCGACTACGTATGAACCATGAATCACAAACTGAAGCAGAAATAGACAAGAGATAAGGATTCAAGAGTTGCGACAGCTAAACCGCCCCGTGGGGCCCCCCGCTTCTTAGCGGTGCAGCTTACCGCCGTGCTCCCGCTAACAATTGGAAGAATGACAATCCTTTGAGCGTTTTCAATAGGACCACATCCAATGATTAAGTCATATATCGTTTGACTGAAACAACCTATCGGTCCAGCTGTCTTGATCAAAAGTTTAAGATTCTCCTGATCAACTTCGCAATAGTTTCATCGACTGCATCAATGCCGTCATCGGTTCAACTAAGGGGATATTTATTAGACTAGTAACGGTCAAACCCGTGCTGTGGAATCCCATTTTCTACTTCCGGTATGAACTTGTGTTTTGAGTATGATTCATTTTCACCGTGATGATAAGCGTCTGAGGTAACGTCCGAGATACAGATTCATTCATGTATACAATCGGGGGATAGTCAAGACTCAAGGCTTCCAAGGATATATACCGAGACATGAGGGAATTAAATAAATTCGGAATCACATTGAATGGACTAGACATCCGAGCTGATCAGATAGAGACCAGCCCATCGCTCATTCCCAGGTGAGATAGACGAAGCACCGATCCTTTTTTGAAGTTGGAATCTTATGATTAGGAGTCCAAGATGGAGGGAGGTGTTCAGAGCTCGCGTAAATCACACTCCTATCTTGCCTTTGAGAACCTCGGCAGCAGAACTTTGGCAGCGCCTGGAGTTGTACATAGTCTTCTTGCGCACATCCAGATTGCGGCTGAGTGGGCCCCAGATTTTGTTTGGATATCCAAATGTCGCGATCGACCTTCAGCTCCTTATGAACTTTGTCCGTCTTAACCGAAGCCTTTCTATTATATTTACCCTAGTGGATTTATGCCTGCAAACTAAAGGTTTTTTTCACACGATCTTGCTTACGACCTGATCAGCCAGACGCAACATGCGGTTCTCGAAGGGAAAAACAAAAAGTGGCCGTCCACGAAGCCACGCAGAATGGTTTTTGAGAGTGTAAAGTTACTTGGCATTTATGGGAAGCCATGTTGTTTTCCGCAGTCAATCCTTGGTACAATTATTTGACCTATGAGCACTGGTTGATCACCTGAGCGAAGAGCGTAGGTCAGATGACCAATTTTCTAGGATATAAAAAGCCATAATAACATGGGGTAAGCAGCAGATAAATCTATTGAATCACCTGTTCGGGTTTTGCCGGAAACATCAAGCTTTCCTTCCGTATACGTATAGGAAATGGGCCACAATCTCAACCCTTTGATTTTCCTTACATACTCGCCTATCGATTCCGTGAGCACCGCTTGCGTTTTAGTTACTAGAGGTGTGACAAGTTTGAGGTCAGCTGAACCCATGAACAGTGCCCCCCCTCAGATCTCGACTACGACAACATTCTGTATCATCTGAGGAATTTCGCAGCAGATATGTATTTACTTACCTGGCATTTATTGTCTCTCAAACTCCAGACGATACTTGATTTGGGTTAGTTTAAAAACTGGTCTGACTTTCATTCGTAGTCCCAGCGTAATAATTTCATTGATTTCAATTTCTCAACTTCAAGTTTTCGATTTGATTTAAACGATATTTTATCAAACCTTTTCCCCGACGACTTTCATCTTCATCTTCAACGTGGCTCAGTCCAGTTCTTGATCAGCATCATTTATCATAAGCTTTCTACTCAAAAGATAACTTTGACGATCGATTTAGAGTCACGTGATCTACTACTTGATCATCTTGCTTATCATCATTTTGCCACAACTCCTTCGTTCTTTTAGGAATCAAAATAGCACATTATTGGTATGATGAGTTGGACAAATCTCATGATCACATTGGTTTTATGGGCTAGCTTTGGATTACATTTTATCTCCTGTGGAGGTGTTGTCTCACAAGCGTGCACTATGACATTTCTTCCCAAAATCGATTCTACTGTCTCAAGTAAGTAGTCAAAAGTTTATCTTTCCGAAGTAGTCTCAACACAAGGAGGCTTATGCGTGTTTCCGAACTTTCAATATTCCTATCATCCTTACTTAGATCCCCAGGTTGCGTGTCAAGGCGCTCCACAACCTTCGGTACATCTAACTTGTCTCTCGTCATCATGTCAAGGGACTTCAAGTAGGTTTTGATCAGTTTCGCCTCTTTCCATTGTCTACATTCAATCAGTCATCGATTTTAACCACCTTTGGATTTTTGAAAAATCTTTCAGCCTGTAAGAGTTGCACAGCGGACCTTACACATGCCTATGTTTCTTCTGTTGAGTGCGTGAACTACGATGCGGGTGAAGCCGGTGTTACAAGTGAGTCAATAACCAAAAAACGTCCTACGGTCATCACAATCTTGACGATATTCTAACGTATGTGTAATTGACTTTAGCATGTATGAGTTCGAGTAACGAATCATATACATGCACAGGAAGTTGTAGTGGATATGCCTGTAAGGACAACCGTGATCTTGTACTTCATCGAAAGATTCAAACCAAACTGAAATAATCCAATTTTCACCTTTTTATGGGGACATTTAGCTTGTAGTAGTTGCACTCTAGAGCCAACTTCGACGCCGGCTGGTCCGACTTCGACAGCATCATCTTCAGGAACTAAACAGAGTGGAGGTGACGGTTCGACAAATGGTCAAGTGACGACTTGGTTAGCATGGCGATGAAAAAGATACTTACTTGAAGTGACTTTTAACGAGGCACGGAAATCAGGTATTACGATGCCAAAATATGATTTAGGATCACCATCAAGATGATTAAAGGTTTTTATCATACCTAGTCTTATGAGATCCATTCTTGCCCGCCAAGTCAAGCTACCTTTTCTTTGCGCGAGAGTGAGGTTAAGGAATCATATTGTGAAACTATCGCTTGAACTTTTCTTTCATCGGATCATTTGAAGTTCTTTACAACCACTCAAGACCTATGAGAAAAACAGGCAAATTCCATCTCTTCTTTTGTAGCAATTTACCTTTTTCTAAAAAAAAGCATGTACATTAAAACTTACTTTTCTTTTTGCGAGAAAGCTTACTTTGTTTTATAATTATTCACAGTGAGCTTTATTTTTATTTTTATTTACCTTATATCAAAACCTCAATCCAATCCATTTCATTTCATTCTTTTAAAAATTCTTGTTGTAATAGAAGATAACTAAAAAAATTAACCATCATATACATTCCTTCAATAATTGAATATCATCACTCGCTTGGAAAGATCTGTATTCAATCCGATTGCGATTGCTTAGGGAGGAGGTATTGTGAGACGACTTCAAATAAAAGCAACAACTTCTGAAGCCAGCGTGGTCTGCAAGGGCATGGAGTCAATACACACAGCCGACCACGTTTTTTGAGAGCGAATGCCCTTGAACAAAACTACGACAAACAAACTGAGGTTCATCATATTTGAGGAAAGCTTTGAAGAATATCACATGATTCGATAAGAGGATGGGTACAAGCAGTAAACTACATTCTGAGAGACTCGGTCTACTGACCATATAGGAGATTGCCCAAACCTATATAATTTGCTCAAATAGACACGAGAATAATTAAACGCACAAACCATATCTTATGATTATCACACCAAACAAGCAGATGTTTGACCCTATTTCCTTCCATTTCAATCCCGTGAATGCGAATCCACTCAGTCTTGAGTTTGCTCGAGTGGGTCAAAGTCAAAGTCAAAAGTGAAAGGATGATTTCGCGATCTACACAATCGAATTTGACTCAAGCTTCACCCCACCACATATGCACAGTCATTTAAGACAAGCTTGCTCAAGTCTGCCCGCAAAATCCGACCACATTGGCGGGGAATTTGTTGCAAGCTTTTCTTAAACGACTGTATATGACTTTACCCTTCAGCTAAACCCACCAGATCCCGAAGTTTTTACATATTCACCCTTGAGCCTCCTTGAGATTACTTTACCAAAGTGTCTTATCTGCCCTTGAGCTTACCCTACCAAACTGATCTTTTTGCCCTTGCTTGAGATCACCCTAGCAAATCTGTTGACTATATACCCTTCAGATCATTTCACCCAGTTTTCGATTGGCCCTTACCCTTGCCCTTTAAGTTTGAGTTGTCTCGACTTGAGGAATTTTTTCCGTTAGACTCAAGTAAATCGGTGGGGAATATCACCAAAGATTCGAGGTATGTAAAACAAATATGCCCTACTCAGCCTCAGCTTCTGATACAGTTATCTTGTGTCTCATGTGTGTATGATTTCTACGATTCTGATTTTACACTTTGTCTCTGATCAGATCAGTTTACCACCAATCAATACCTGTGTACATCTCTAATCTTTGATAGGTTAACGGAAGAAGAGTTAAGATTATCTGATATAGACCAAGAGGGTTTAATCAGTTATGTAAGTAGATCACTTATTGTTGTCCAATCATATCCTTTTCTCGCAGCTCAGCACAAGCCGGGCGCGGACGCTGAAGATTGAATTTCAATCGAATCATATCATTCCATAATAAGCTTAATTAAGCCCCTCTCCTCGCGTCCGCGTCCGAGGATCGACTTAATCATATACCAAGTTGACAACATCATCCTGATCCTTATCCTCGTCATCATGTGTGTGATCAGGTGATGATGTATTATCATACATGAAGTACAAACGTGCTTATCATGGAACCTAAAATGTGATTGATTTCTAGGGATGAGATAATGAGCCTGGAGATGTGATAAGGTAAAGTTTACAGAATAATTGAAATTTGTAAGCTTGAGACTATCACGATTCAGGTGATTGCAAATCGATATTTTAAAGCTTGCTTGGGAATGAGATGGACCCTGCTTTCTTTGCTCAGTATCTTAATGATCAAAACCAACTGGTAGGTCTTTGTGACGTCACTGGAGCACTCTTGCCCACGAAAGCTTGAAGGTATCGGTGGACCGGGAAATCATGACAGGGGAAGTAAAAGGGAGCTACCCGGTACGGAAACTGATGCAGGCCAATACGGTCAATGGAGTTAAAATTAAACAAATTGGCATGTTCAATTGATTTCTTTAATTGCACGAAGGTAATCCACACCTTCCACACCCGAGGAGAAGATGGGAAGATTGATTTAAATCGGAACCGGAATCGAATCTTATCGAATGAGATCGAATCGAATCGAAGGGAATGAATTGAATTGAAGATTTACAACAAGTGACCTCAAAACACTGCCTCAAAAAGCACAATATTGTAAGATTCGATTTTGTTCATGGTTCTTGTGATTTTGTTTGGTTGTTGTTTGGTTTGAGTGTACATTTCCAATTTCCATAACGTGATATTTATCCTAAATGTTGGTGTGGTTAATTTGGTGATTTTATAAAAACACGAGGAATTACACATACAAGGCAAATTCGGTCATCAAAATATTTTAAGAAACCGATTTTTCAAATCCGATCATCAAGCTCAGCTCAGGAATTTGTACACTAAATTCAGAGATCACTTGAAGTTGAGCTGTGCTGAGCTGTGATCTGAATTAAAAATACCAATTCTTCTCAGTTACAACATTCATTCATAAAGGCATTGATTGGGTCTTGATTCCAAGATTGTTTAAGTTCCCTTTGATGAATCTCAATCTGATCTAATCTTTAAGTCTCTTTACCATCATCAATCAATCTTTAAACTTTAGTTGGTCGCATACATATAACATACACTTCAGAATCAAGCAAGGATTGGTAAACTGAATCTTGATTCGAATCCTTCCTTCCTACATTATCATTTGATTGATCTGATTCTCAATCAGCTTGGTTAACTTTCTCTTTAAATGATTCACCAAATCTCCACCAAATCTATGATTTCTTCGTCTTCTCCTTCGATCGATCAACAACAACCTCAACCTCAACCTCCACTTGATCTTAACTGTAAGTTATCTTCTAATTTGTTTGACTGTGAGTCTGACACTTTGATTGACGTCTTTCTATAATTCATTTGGTCTTCATTACCATCTCTTCTGTAATCGATCTCTTATTTTTTTGAAATCAATATGTAAAATTGCATCCTTCACTTTCCCTGTAAATTCAAAAATCTTGAATTT
>MWRK01030227.1:0-11187 GCA_002157035.1 Melampsora medusae f. sp. deltoidis
CGTATAAGATTTATCTAAGGAAATTTAGTGATAGAGAGATGAAGGAAACTGTGGAATGGCTAAAAGCGTTGAAGATTGAGGATTGAAGGGTTGACGGTTTGAATGGTATCTTCTTAGTTCCTAGCTGCATAGGTCTAACTCAAAGTTTGTAGTGTAAATCTTGTTAGAAACCTTATTTAGAGTTCAATTGAGTTGATTTGATGAAATTGAGTTTTCGGGTGTGACAAAATGGAAAACCTCGTATGAGTTCCTATTGAGTACGCTTGTGAGAGAGATCACAGATCTCTATTGAGCCCCTTACCTAGTTGAGAAGTAGGGAGGCGGAGACAGAGCTAGTGTACTGAGAACACTAGCATTCTGGGCTCAAGTGAGTAAGACATAGCAAATGCACCAAAGGAGGCTCCGAGCGTAATTTGGAGCCTCTGAGGGTTTCTTTTTGGAAACTCATACATAAAACGGTTTGCGGGCATCACAGTTGGAATCCTCTCCGGATGTAAGGAATAAAAACCGAGGAAGTGATCACATTACACACACTTCAGTGGTAGCTAAGGGGAGTTCGACTTCTCAAGGCTCACGACTACTAGCCTTCGTGAGTTAAGGGGGTTGAGAAGTCATCTTCTCAGGCTTGTTCTCGCCCTGAGGAAGGTGTTTTCTAGGATAGGGATTAGTACCTATTCTAGACCTCACCTCCTCAGGACTACCCCCACACCACGCTCAACTGGATTCACAGGTCTCGAGGAAAGAGACAGGACGCCAGAGTGGTAGGACTCGCTCAAAGATGGCTTTAGGGTCTATTGATGAAATAGAAGATTGAGAATCAATCCACACTGAGTCCCTTATGACTCAACTTGCCCTCCTCGAGATAAGAATGGATACCTCTCAACATACCTGAATCCCTTTGCGATATATGTATATGTGGGGTGTTGATGAATCCAACGTTTGACTTTTAGCTATTGGGTAAGCGGATGATGTAAAGTACTATCAAATGCCAATTGAAATAAACTGTCTTTTCAAGATGGACAGATTATGGAAACGACGCCAAACTGATTACTTTCACTTATTACCTATATAGAGGTATAAAAATCTACTTTTTGTTTCTCGAATATAGCGGAAATTAAGTCCTTCGAGGATAATGAAGCACAAATTTTTGGATGAGCAAATTAAGGTAGAGAAATCTTTGTAGAGGACAGCAGACTTTGGAGGAGGGAAGAAGAGATTGAAAACCATGCTGCCCCTTCCGTGCTCCGTGACCCAATGCCGCAGTCTGGGTCCAATCGCACATCTTTTGAGAGTATGCTCTGCAACAACCTTTGCTTGGGTGCCTTACCTTTCACAGATTCCACTATGATAATACTCCGTACATCTACAAACCTTTTGATGTGTAAAGGAGGTTATGGGTTTTTGTTACTTTCTGTTTACCGTGCATTGCAGATTGGGCTTGAACGGTTTTCTTGACCTTCACCTTACATCAAACTCTTGCTCAATCTCAATATGGCATGTATCAGTTGAATTTGAACCTACGATATACGTTCAACTCTGGATTCCTTTCGAAAGCTTATGTCACTTTTTCAATCAGAAGTTTGAGATTTGGCTATTGGGTAAACGCGTGATATAAGATACCAATAACTACATATTGGAGGAAAAAATGTACCCTCAAAAATGGAGTCATTTTGACAATGAAGCCAAGCTGATACAATGAAACTATGTGTTCAGTTATTACCTTCATGAGCTATGAAAGTGATTTTACAAGGATATAGTTTTAGATAAGAAGATACGGGTTTTGGATAGTAATATTACATCAAACAAATGAGATGACAGGGTTGTAACCTTTAGGATTTCCAAAAAGGTATCTGTCCGATAAATCTTTCACAGAGCTGATGAATATCAAGTGTTGGCACCATCTAACATATTTAATGCATCTTGAAGCGATCGTTTAGCAACAAATCTTATCAATCGGTTTCCAGCTGTTGTACTCCCAGGTTCGGATCGAGGAGAATCAGTGGAGTTCGAAGAGGCAGTTCCACTAACACCTTTTGAGGCTTGCACATTCTCAAAGACGGTAGCCAAAGTTGCATGTGGACCTTGAGACCACTGATTTGTAATCACATTCTCTTCGGTCACTTCCGGCCTTTCGGTCAAAGTCTTTGAAGTTTCTTGATTTGATGTAGTAGGATTACTTGAAGCGCACTGACGTGCAACTACATCGGCAAGTAATTGAAGATTCGCGTTTCCAATGTTAGGATGAACTTTGAGTTTTCGCCATGCGTCCGAACACGAAACCATCTGTTCTTGATCATCCAAAGGTATCGTCTCGAAACATGATTGTGAGCCACACTTCGTAGGTTCTCCACAGCATGGTATGTCGGTATAGATATCGACGATCGGATCCGAACGAGCAACTTTTAAGCCGATCTGATCAGATGCAGTGGTATCGGGTTGTTGTGCCGTTGTCGAGTTTGAGATCGCGGTACAAAATGCCTTTCCAAATCTACAGGTAGGATAGTTCGATAAATCACATCCACTCTCGCAGTTCGGTATGGCTATACGGCAAAGGGAGACTCACGCGTCATCGCAGCAGGCAGGGCAATCGCTCGGGTTACCACTACAGTCACCTTTACTCTCTTGATTTACAAAGACATTTTCCGTTGATTCTGAAATTGGTGGCTGTGATTCAACAACTTGATCGGTGAAGTCCCATAACTTAGGTGGTTTCGAGGTAGATTGAGATCTCAAGCGGATTGGGACAGATATGCTTTTGAATAAATCGGTTTCAGAGATATCGACAATCTTATGTAAGGGTCTAAGACCAACTTGACGACATACGCAGTCGGCTTCGGATGTACACAATCCACAGCTATCATCCATAACACTCGATGGTGTCTTCATCAAACCCGGATCCAACCCATGTTTATGATTGTTAAAACGATTAGTGTTAGATCTTGTACGGTGGCTGCTGTTCACTACGGGGATGTGCGTGACCTGCTGCTGACCGAGCTGGTTGAGTGGAGACGGAGCGGGGTTTTGTCGTGCCTTCTTGAAGGTTAAAATTTCGCCGGAACTTGATGATCCTTCGCCGTCATTCACTGGTACATTCCGCCGCTTAGTAATGTTTGTAGGAAGGCCAGCGGTCGTCGAGATATTCGCAGTGGGTTTGGGGGTTAAAAGTGAGAGCTTCTTTCTTAATCTAGTCACTTCGGTTCGCAAGACTTCGAGGTGACCTTTCATTACACTATTCTGTGATTCATAGCGACTGACCTTCAATTCAAGATCGGATGCTAAGGTTTTGTAACGATCCACCTCTTCCTTTTTCTCCTTTTGAAGAGTTTCTACCCTTTGCTCCAATAATTCGATATATTTGGTTTGTACAGAGCTTGTTGCGCTTGAGACCTCCGTTATGACTTGCGAGGAAGAGTCAACATTAATCGGTTTGACAACATGAGTTGTGTTGGGATGGTTTGTTGCATTACCCTTGGGCTTGGGATTCGTCACCTTTGGAGGTTGCTTGGGCTGCATACGATTTTTTGATGTGTTCGATATATGATTCATTGAGTCAGATTCACTCGAGATGTGAAAATGTCTGGAGAATAAGTCACACCTCTTTGGGTTTTCGCCCTGGCTTAGGACGCTCAGGTATAGTCCATTTTGTCGGAACGTCTTTGCGCTCCGCTCGGGGTGCGGAAATAGGAAGCTCGTTGGTTAATAGATCGGGATGAATAGGGGCAGGCTGGATCGGCAGGTTCTTGGAAGCAAGCATTGCTCTGAGTGGTTGCCGTTCTGCGTTGCCTGCTATCGAGACGCTCAACCAACAGGTACATAGTAAGCAAATGATATGTAGCACGACAAAGAAAAGGAAGAGTGCTGACGCTCTGAGGTCTTTCCGACAGCTCCGCCTGGCGTGTTGTCTTTGTTTATACTCATTCTGGATATTCAGATTATCTTGAAGACTGGTGATCTATCTGTGGGTTTCAATAGTCACAAACCACATTCTCCAAAAATCAGATACGAGACATGATATATGCAGTCGTTCACGTCATTCAGACTCTTGATGGGTGAATGGTCCGCATATGAATTGGAGCCTTACGCAGAGAAAGCTGGAGTCACTTGCCTCAGGGAGACCTCGATGGAAACTTTTGGTGTTTAGCGAGAAATCAGTTGATTCGGATAAGATTGACTGCACAAAGGTTGGCCTCTTCGAGCACGTGGTCGTGAAATAGAAGCCAGAAAAAGCGAACCATAAGAAACGATCAGGTGATAATTGTGACTAGCTTGTGCTAAATAGACGTTATTCTTCTTGACAAGTTTAAGAATCACAAACAAACTCGATTCTCAAATCACATCTAATCTGATCAGTTCACTTTATCTGATTGATCAGTAATTTCATATACATACATGCATCATCACATGTAACATATTATCCGAAGCTAACCATGGTCCGGCCCTGGATCGGGGCTTACCGCGCCCGAGTCAGTTTGTGGCATGGCCAACTGAAATCAGGCGCGGCACTGCCTTGCACCACCCCTTTTTTGACTGTGTTGGGTTGTCAGAAAATCTCCCTCAGGTGCAGTGTGAGAGCTTAGGGAAGATAATTGGACCAAGTGATCTGAATTATATTTTAAGTCAAAGGCAACCTCAATGCAAGAAAGCTCCCTGATGAATGGAGGGACAGATGACCAACACACAAGTCTTCATTCTTGTCTATTGAAATTACTTTTAGTTTCTGAAGATCTATCTCAGCTACTCATCCTGGTTAGCCACTGCCAAATTGATCAGAGTAAATCCTCCTTGGAGGGTCATTGTAATTGTAGAATTCATTATTGGTAAGCCTCCAACAAGGGTTCAGTGGAAATCGCATGAATACAGCACATGAATAACCAAAAGGTATGGACATGGAGTTGGGTACACAGGTTTCTTACATGATAATCACATCCAACATTTCTTGCAGTTCCCTTACTTTTTCGTACCCATAGTTGTCATCTTTCTTAAAGTTTTATATAACAGGCTTTGGACGTTGTCAATCCGGAGAAGCTCATGACTGAGGTAGAGACATACTTTGATTCAAAAGATCAAGGCTGTGATTATCAAATATTGAAGTGACATAGTCAGAAAGACTGATACATTGAGCTTGACGGGATAAATAGAGAGAAAAGGATAAGCAATCAATGATCTTTTGTATAACAGACTTTATGTTGCGACTTGGATTGTCAACTGGTACTAGTAGCTGATGTTTGATTCAAGTTCATACATAGATTATGTAAAAATGGGTGTCGTGCAGTTTCAGATGTAATTGTGCGCTGCGTCTGATCAGTTCTGTTTGATTTTCAAGTTGAAATATTCTTCTGGCGACCTACTTTCTCAATCAAATTGATGTAATCTCGTGTGAATAATGCTTGAAAAGTTCAGCATATGAAGGTGAGCCCTGACTCAATCAGATTTACCATACTCTTGACAAAATTATAAAAAGGACCCATCCTCATTTGCATAGGTTGTCTTGAGCTGCAATTTAAAAACATGTTGATCTATTTCGCAGATCTGATGTCTGCGCGTGCTCCTATCACCTCAGCAGTGATCAGGGTGAATGGCAATCATGATTCCAGATACGCCTCATACCGTGGAATTGTTCCAGTTCTCAAAGCTGCAAGGCCGTACCAACCCGATGTAATCAGATGCGCGGGCTACAATGGGATTCACATTATCTATCGCGGTATCAAGTCCCCCAAAGATCAAGAATAAAAATAGAGATAAGCAAAAACAAAACTAAGAATCACAACAACAAGGCTTAAACTAGCAATGTCCGAAACCGAAAAAGATTGAGAAGACTGGGATTGATGGATATAACATCAAGAAAGCGTCATGAAGACGTATAGATATCTAAACAAAGAAAATAATTTGAGTAGCTGGGTCTTTGTCGTTGAGTAGGTTAACTATGCCCGGTGGGCGTGTTTTAAGGTCTCAGTAGTCTGGGATCTATGCTACTGAACGAGTTCCGTCGATTATATGGAGTTGAAGACATGACCGTTCGATTGACACCGTGACCAGATACTGGGGTCCAATCATATATATAGTCATAAACGATTCTCTGTTGAAGGGCCAAATTACGGAATAATCTTCGAAGGTAATGGTAATCAGGTGCTTCGGAAAAACCGAGCGATCGACAATATTGTAAGTATTGTGCGAACTGTTGAGGTAGTCCACGGCAAAGTTTTGCAGGCGGACAGTCAAGTTTTCCCTGCAAGATACGTGCGTGTCTTTCTTGACGATTTTGAGTGTCTGGCTCAAGCCATGGTAAAGCTCCGAGTAAGAAAGAGATCAACATATATCCGAGCGCTTCTAGGTCATCTCTACGAGTTTGTTCAATTCCGAGATGAGTAGCGATAGAGGAATAGTAGGCAGTGCCGACCAGCGGCCTTCCAGTGACAGGCTTCATGTGGATCCCAGTTTGAGGAGAACGGTAGAGACGGGCGAGCCCGTAGTCGATTAGGTGGATTTCGTGACATTGGATCCCACGTCCCATAAGGAAATTCCCTGGTTTGATGTCTCGATGAATGAATCCGCGGGAGTGAAGAAATTCGATTCTGCTAATCTACAGGATGGATTTTTCGCAATTGTCAAGTCGAGCTTTCGGACGGAGGTGAATGAAAAGATTGAGAAAAGGGCGTGATTGCTACCATTTGATCAGCGAGAAGTAAGACTGTCTTGAGGCTGAACTTCCTACGTCTTAAAAAGATATTGTCGAGGCTATGTCCCAGTAAGTCGGTGACCATCGCTACATAGTTTCGTCCAGTCCCGAGCCATCTCAAGGATCTATTGTCATCATCAACATAACAGACCACCCAATCGAGATAATCTTGGCGTGAGCACGGGAGTGAGTTCCACAAAGGCGTTGTTCGTAAGCTGATGAGAATCAGGATGCTCTCACGGAACTCCCCTCCCGCCTTGTAGCAGTTGATAAACTCTTGCCTCATGTCGAAGTTGAGGATCTGCACACTCCGTACTCTCGACCTTGATAGCCACGTAGTCTCCAGACTTGGTATCCAATCCAAGATAAACGTCACCTAAATCGGCCGCATCACATACCGAGGAAAGAGGAAACCTCATCGTAAGTAAGCAATTCCCCCAACCATGCCTTGCGCGCAGTACACATAGCCACAATACCCTCAGGGGGGCAATATGGGGTTCCGAAGATGATGAACACTCACCAAATGCACCGCTTCCAATCTTATGTATAAACCGGTACATCTTCGCCAGTCTTGCCGTCCCAGGATCGTCTGCATTCATCGTGGAATGTGTGAATCGAAATTTCGGATATAGCTGTGTGATCGGCTAGATGAAGAATTGTTTGTAGATATTCGGAAGAAGTGCTAAGACGCAGAAACGATTCCGAGTGTCATAGAACTCTTATCTTCCAAAAGAAATGAAGGATGAGGATGAACAGAGGAAGAAGAAGAATTGTTTAGCACTCTTGATTCTCTTAGATAGAGGAGGCGGAGGGGTGATGACTGATTGAGAAGGCAGATTCTCTCAGGTCTCAGGTCGTGGAGATAGCCATCAGATAATCAAATTCAAGAAATTAAGACTTAGGTTAGTCAGTTGATGGACAAAGGGGAGGAGGGGTCACGATTTTCACTCGGAAAATATCAGCTCATGCCCGTCTTCTCGGAGCGTAAAAATGATATTTAAGGTGGAGAATCTATCCTTTCCGATCTCTCAGACGGATTGTAGTATAGATCAGCAACAAACCACCCATGTGTACACTTTCGATGAATTGGTTGAGCGGGTGAGTCATGGTATAAAAAGACAGATGGGTTGAATAAAGGCTAGATATGCGAATCGTGAAGGACCTTGAGGCATTGAGCAAAACAGAAAGAAGATAGATCTACCCGAAACTGACTGTTTGAGGAGGAAGTGAGTGTCTCGTCAGTTAAAGCTTAAATCCAGATGAGCATCGGAAGAACGAAGGAAAAACTGTGTAGAATTTTTCAGGGGATCAGGGAGGTATTCTAATTGGCAAAAAGGAGTGGCACGGAAGATACACGGGACAGGAAGGTTCTCCTCAAGGACTACTTAACCTTACGCGTTCCCACTTGATTAGCATCGATTACCGTTCATTCGCGACTTTGATCATCCAGAGTAGCTGAGTCCGCAGACACTTGGTACTAGTAGCCCTCAACGAATCATTCTAAACCCTCGTGAAGGTCACGGAGTTATGAAAATGCATGGAGTTTAAAGCACACAATTTCTTGACACGTGGGCTGTGATAACCTCGGGGGTTGTCCTTACCCGGTTTGTCTCCCTGTGCGTCATCATGCGTAAATACTGACCATAGTTCGATGGCCGTGTGTGAGGATTGCAGTCGAAGTCAACAAAGAAATTGAGCTTTTGAGTGGAAATCAAGGCAAGTTGAACATTGGGCTATGTATCACAGGATGCGATTGCAAGGACACTATCGGTACAACCTGCCCTAACCCCTCGCCCCTCTCGCCCCTCACCCCTTCCCCAGGTTTTACAAATCAATACAAACGCTGCGAAGAGCTCTCAACTTGTCCTCACGTCCTACGTCATGAGCCAAAGGTTGCTCAGTCATTGTTTATCATCATGTCAGAGAACTGAAACCGCGGAAATCTGCTGTGGTCGAGGGCAAACTTGACGATACGTAGGGTATGTCAAAGGTCTAGCATAGCCGACAAGGATGTATACATCGCAGGAAATGGAAAAAGATTGTGAATAACTTTTTCGCCTCGCCCCGCTTGCTGTCCTTTGCAAAGGACAAAGCGGGGCAAGAGCGGGTCCAGCACACGCACCGCTGCACCCATAATGGAGCAGGTCTTCCATAAATCGGGGCGAGAGCGAGTCCAGCACACGTGCCGCTGCGCCCATAATGTAGCGGGTATCTACATAAATCGGGGGGAGAGCGAGTCCAACACACGCGCCACTGCGCCCATAAAGCGGGGCAAGAGCAACCCCTTCATGTAGCGGGACATTGTCCAGCTGCAAAAGAATCGCACGAAAGCGGGGCGCGGCGGGGCGCTTCAACCGTTGTCACAGGTATTATCCACTTACAATCCTAGCTTGTATCAAATTGTAACCTGTTTTGCTGCTACTTCCGCCCTGGTTCCATATGTCATCGGCGACGAGGAAGCCGTGGGGGGAAGCTAAACGGAAGATGAAGCTACTGAGATTACCAATTGCCCACTAACACGGAAGGTATAAAAGATGAAGTCAAGCTGAGCTTTGTTTAGTTGGAAGAACCTACCAGTGTGGTTCTTAGGCAAACTCTTTAGACTTTTTTCTGCTCTGTAGCTTTTGACAAGAAAGGTTTTTGTCTCATCAGCTCAGCTCATCACTCTTGTGTCAACATGCACCATGTAAGGTTTTGTATAGCACGTCAACGTGCACACACAAAGACTTTTGAAAAATATTCAAAAGAGTGAGGTTAGAGTTTGATCCCTCTGGTGTTATAAGCCTTTGTTCAGAGATAATAAAAGATCATTTTGATACACCCTATCCTTTGTTGACAAACATAATCCAAGGAGTACAAACAGCCATCTTGACAAGGGATGCTGTATGGCTACTATGCGGATCTCTTCAGCGGCTCTTATTCACCTCTATCAAACATGATTGGTGTGTGCACGTTGACGTGCTACACAAAAACTTAGAGCATCCACAGTGGACTTTTCATAAATTTGAAAAGTCCAAGTTTTGAATAGTTGGCTGGAAGGGGTAATTTGACCTCCAAATCTTCTAGTCCACAACGGACTTTCCATTTTGCACGTTGGATCCATTTTGGTTCTTGGTATAAACATAAATTGAACCCCTTTTGAAGCAATAACAACAGCGCGTCTGAATCTTCCCTTCCAGAGTCTATCCATGATACAACACAAGCTAGCTCTTCCGCAAGTATGAATGCACTAGAACTTCAAGGCCACATTCTTTTCCTCTTTGAAGACAATGTCAAGGTTAATATTGTGGCGACTCAAGCTGCCATTGAATGGTTGCAGGCTGCTACTGAAGCCCAAGATGATGAAAACATCATTCCTATCCAGAACTGTCCTTGACGTCAAATCATCCGGCATTGTCATCTTGCCCATCAAATCCTTGTTCAGCAATACTTCGCCATCAACCACTCCTATTCAAATGAACAGTTCCGTCGAAGATATTGTTACAACAGGTCTATTGTTGTTTGAGTCATGGATGCACTTCAAGCACATGATCACTATTGGATTCAAAAACGTGATGCTGCTGGTGTGCTTGGTCTAAGCTGTGTTCAAAAAGTCACTGCTGCCCTTTGACAGATGGCATATGGGTACGCCGCCAATGCTACCAAAAAACACTTACAGATTGGTGAAAGTACAGCTTTTGAATCTCTCAAATTGTTTTGTGGAAATGTGAAAACAATCTTTGGAGACAAGTACCTCTGTCAGCCCAATGCACAAGACATAAAGAAACTCTTATTGATTGGGACCAAGCAAGGTTTCCCAGGTATGCTTGGATTGATGGACTGCACCCACTGGACCTGGAAGAACTGTCCAGCTGCATGGCATGGACAGTATGTGGGTAAAGAAAGAGTACCAACACTGGTGTTAGAGGTGGTAGCGTCCTACGATACCTGGATTTGGCATGCAAACTTTGGATTTCCTGGAAGCTTGAATGATATCAGCATTCTTTACCAATCACCTTTGTTCGACGACCTCTTGGAGGGAAGTGCACCCTCATGCAATTACAGTATCAACAACAATGATTACTCACAGGGGTATTATTTAGCCAATGGAATCTATCCTTCATTCACCACGTTGGTCAAGACAATTCGGCACCCAACTTCCAATAAGCAACATGTAGGTTACTTTATTGATTTGGAGTATGTAGATGATGTAATTGACATTTCTTTTTGCTCGAAGCTCTTTTCTCGCCTCCAAGAATCAATACAAAAAGATGTTGAGCAAACTTTTGGGACCTTGTTTGCTCAATCAGGAATTCTTCATGGTCCTGCCAGGTTATGGCACAAGGAAGACCTCACGGCTATCATGTATGCTGCAATAATCCTCCATAATATGCAAGCCAAAGAGAGTGGAAAAAAAAAAGATCCCAATGCTGAATTTGCTGAAGAAGGCTTGCCTGACCATCTCAATGACGCGATTCCACCACGGATTCTTATCAACAAACTCAACTCTACCTTCAAAACCTTGCAGGAAT